>JAVQJG010072275.1:0-13326 GCA_036024015.1 Craterocephalus amniculus | reverse complement strand
TCGTCGGGCCGTGACCTCCACATTCTCAGCCGTGTGAGTTGGCTGATGTGGCCGTGGAGAGGGAAGTCTGGGCTTCCCTGCTTAGGCTGCTGCCCCCGCGACCCGACCCTGGATAAGCGGAAGAGGACGGTACGGTACGGTACATTAAAATACACCAGTCAAGAAAACTTTGTTATGGATTAAACCTTGTACTTAAGCATTCTTAAACTTTTACAAGAAGACTTGAAAGTAAAACTCCTTGGTCTGAAGAAACTGATGAGAAAGAAAATCTTTAACTATCAAAAAAACAACACTACATAGAATTAAGGAGTAAAAAAAACTAGCCACTTGCACTGATCAGCCACATTAAAATCCCTGACTGTTGATCCCTGCAATGTAATGTTCAAGTAATCATTTGATCCTGCCATTAGTCAAGATGCTACTTCAACAGGTGCCATTCATCTTATGCCAAGCACCTCACTTCATGGTAAATGCAGCTTCCTACTCCAAAATAGTCAGACCCTAGACTTGTGATTGGCTTAAAGAACACAGCAAAAAGCCAATCTGGCGACTTTACAAACTCCTCAGAGCGTGATCATTTAAAACACCATAAAAAGTGCTTGAAAATGTATTTTCCCAGTTGTACACAAAAGCAGACCTTAATGTTTAATCTGGATTTGTTCAACTGTTTCAACATCATAATGTCATAAAGTTTAGAGGAGAAGAAGGTCAAATTTAGCACATTATCATACCAATTAATTAATGCAGCCTGAGTTCCCTAACCATGGGAAATCATTAAAATGCACATTTATCAGCATTGGTAATGGGAAGTATGACACACTGACACAAACGGGAAAACACACACAATCTAAATGCTGAACTCACCAGCTGCCGAGATAGGCAGTAACTTCACTGCTGTTTAATATTTTATGAGGCACCATAACATTCTGACAAGCACTCATTGTCCAGAGCGATCATGAAATTACTTCACAACACACAGAGGAACCAGCAGGAACAAAAATCTACTCTGTTAATGGATAAAAAATAAAAAAAAAGTAAAAAGGTGTTTCCTTTTACTCAGCAAAGAAGCAGGAAGGCTGGTGAGGATGAGGTCAAGACCTAGAATTTGCTTTACGAAGCATTTTGAACCACACAAACATCTTTCAGCGCAAAGTAGGGCACTGGTTTTCCGGCACCACATTACAGGATTAAAAAAGAGCAGCGATGCGGCATGCACGAAGAAAAACTAAGTATATAAACTGCCAATCTAGCTGATAATGAATGAAAATGTTATCACACATAATTCAGTATTGGGAACAAAATCAAGCGTATCAAGGGCTCTGATTTCATTACATGAACTGTTGCACCTCATTTCCTCAGGAACAATTCTCAATGCTTTCTGTTCTCGGGTGGCTGCTTTGCGCAGATTACAGTACTGATGATGCTCTTCTTTAAATTCCTCCATGCTTCTCTGATATTTTGCCGCTTTCCATTGCAAAATTAAAAAAAATAAAATAAATAAAAGCAAAACAACAGTGAAATATGTCCCAATGCTACAACTGGAATCCTCTTTCATGTTCAACATAAAAACACGCATAGAGTTGACACACACACAAACCCAACAGGATGCCCTGCAACTCTTTAATGGAGGGATTTGAAACTCTACCCAACTTCCTCCAACCACACACAGGTTTGCATTTTCTCTCTTTCCTGACACAACACTACCACACACACGCGCTACGTCAGATTGCACCCTTTGTAGCTGTGCCTTCATGTGGCTTCATAGAGGCAACAGCAGCATCACCAGCACTCTTAACTTCAGTACAAATGTGCAGCTGAAGCATCTGTAGACATCTCGACTTTTAGATGCGATTGCCTATGTTTTAGAAATGTACACATGGGACAGTTTGTGGACATGAACTACTCACCCAGACCTCCTGTCCAGCAGAGGTTGAATTGTTAGAGCTGCTCTCCACAAAGATGAGATGTGTTGCTGTAAGGTACAGTGTCCCGTTGGTGGATTTGTTGCTGAAGCGATCCACCAGCTGCACCTGCTCCACCTGCAAAGGCACAAGCGCATGTCACTGATAAATAGCAATAATGTTTGAAGGGAAGAGAGACAGGAATGACAGCTGATGCAAAATTACTGCAAGCTTCACTTGGCACTGATTCTAACTGGAACATCACACAACAAGTGATTTATGAACAAGGGAGAAAAAGTGTAACAATGGCCATGCCGGTAAATCTTAATTTGACTTTTTCTAAGTCAGCCCAGCTCATTCCCAAGCATACAGACAGTGATTATTGGAGACATGCGAGGAGAATATCGACAAATTTTCCTTTAAGGGCCGTGCAATTCCTGGGTTCCTGCTGATAACTGTCCAAATCCATGATTCATCACACTAATGGCACTCTGGTTGACTCAGACATCCTCTTCCTTCTTGTCCATTTCCTGTTGTTGTGAGATATGAGGCAATGACTGACTCTGTCTGTTTCTAAGCAACCTGAGGGTCAGTTCTGTCATAAGCAGGCTTCTTACAATAAACAGGTAGTCAGAGGTGTGTGAGTGAAGGAGGGAGCTCATAAAAGGGGGAGACATGACATGTGTGTCTCTTTGGGAAGTTCACTATTGATACAAACTACATTTTTATTTAGACAGATGGGCTGTAAAGGGCTTTTCTTATATTGCAAAAGGACACATATTTTTTATTACAGGGTTGCAATAATGTCCACCTCCTCCTTCTCAGCGAACTATGAATGCCTTGTACGTTAGGGACACACCCTGTCTGCAGGTGATCACACCCAATGAAACCTTACAAAGGACGCAAAGAATAATCTGTACTCTTCAGTTGGGTATGATTAATCTTAAAATTGTGTCACATTATTTAACCACCAATTTAAAACCTATTTCAGCAGCATCCCTCTCAGAAGGAAACCCATTAGAAAAGATTCATTAGTCTTGAGAGACATGTTTGACATGTGAAAGTAAATGAAAATGCATCAAAGCATGATGTCGACACGTTACGTGCTCTCTTGGATTTGCAAAGGATATCAAGATAAACACATCGTGAAATTCTTCATCTTAAGGTTTTTTTTTTTTTTTTAATGTGCCATTTCGCAAAAACCGAAGTTCACAACCCCCACCAGCTATTTGACGTCTTTTGATACAGGACGAGCCTGTCCCAGTCGGGCCTGCACTGCAGCACCTACCTGTCTTTGCCTTTCTGGGTGTTGGGTTTAATCTCATCTTCTGTACGTGCAAGTCAAAATGGTGATAAAACATTTCAATCTTCGCACCGCCTAGAATATTGGTTCATATGATAAAATCGCAAGAGTACAAATTTTTTTTTTTTTTTTTTTTTAAAGCTGCAGATCAACTATATGACTACCTCTGACACGGGTTAGCTGTCTGACAGGCCCATCAGTGTCTGCTTTCAAAGTAGCTTGGTTTCTCCAAGGAGTGTTCAGTCACACAAAAGCCCCTCACTGACTTGACAAAGTGTCACAAACTAAATTCATAACGAGGCATGCAAGTGTTCAGATTACACAGAGGAAGCCCAGCTATCCGATGCATCGCCGAGAAAACACAAACAGCCCATTGATGCTCATCACGTCTGACACTTGGAGCTGCTGGCGACACCTGCTAGCCCTCACTCGACTAGATACAGGCACAAACATGCACTGTAGCAGCGATAAATGGAAAAACGGAGTGACACTCAAGCACCACGAAAATACTTGTTTAGGAAAAGAAAAAAAAAGACAAGGCCGAGTTCCTGACTGTATGCAATCCATTTTATTAGCAAGAAAATGTTAGCTACCTTAGGCGTTCGGATATGTTCCATTTCTCCGAGTCGAAGCAGCTGTCAGCGCCTTCAAGGGTTCAAACAACACCTTCTTGTAGCATTGATAATATGATGTTCTCAGCTGCAGCACTATCCACCTTTACTTTTTCGGTGGGAGACGATATGTGTCTATTATCAATTATTTCACTCCTCCATCCGCGTAAAGTGCTCTGCAATTACAAGACCGGTACACAGTGTATATTGTCAAAACAAGAGCTAGAACGCTATCTGGCTCAACGATACACAATTTTCTAAATGGAATTGTGCTTAAAAACGTTGGAAATACAGATATTTGCTTTGAATACATTTTGAAGACATGTAAGGATTTATTTACCAAGTCTATGAGCGCATTTGCCCCTTTTATTTTGACGGAAAGACCGTGATCAATTTGTGGTGTTTTCCGTTTTCTTTGTGGCTAGTTACAACTAACGATCACAGACAAGGACTCGGCGCATGCGCAAGAAGTCACGGGATCAAGTGACGATTTCCAAAAACCCCGGGGAATGATGGTAAATGTAGTTGAGAAAAAATTACCCAAAATGCACTAGCAGTCGGAAAATACCAGGCGGGGAATAAGAAAAGCAATACCGTGCGCGAAGTCACCCTGCGATATCGGAGAGTTTTGAAAAGCTAAGGAAGATTTAATATATTGGGATACAGCGGAAGGCTTCTGACGAAAAGTTCAGTTTTTATATGGAGGACAACACATTTCCGTACAAACATGGTTTGTTCAGATAAGTAGACAGATTTGGCCCTCACGCGGACAGGAAGGCTAACTGACGTTTGAAGCAGTGTTGCGTTAGCTAAGTCCGTATAGCTTATGAATATTGAATGTGTCCCTCTTAGGAGAAAATGTCAGGTTTTAACTTTGCATCGGGGGCTCTCGGCTCCACCAACACGGGTGGAGGATTCTCATTTGGGGCTGTTACCAGGTAATGACAAGTTTTATATAGCCGACTTGGCTAACATTAGCTTAGCTTAGCTTTACGTTATCTAGTAACACATCGTGCTTGACTTGATAATAGCTGACTTTCTGTACATTTATGTGAAGGAGACATACTTTTTGGAAAAAACATAACAATGTGTGATGGGGATTTTCGTTTGAAAGTTTGTCCGGATTTCATGAACGTGCTGACCATTTTTATGCCAAAAACTTAATTAACTTCTATTGTGTTTAGTGCACCAGCGGCCAGTGCTGGTGGCTTTGCGTTTGGGACCGCTTTGGGAACAGCGTCTGCGACCCCTGCTTCTACCACCAACACCACCCCATCTCTTGGTCTGGGAGGCAGTCTCTTTAGTCAGAAACCTGCTGGAGGGTTCTCGTTTAATACACCTGCCTCAAGTAATGACAACACACATGTGGACAAAGTTGCATATAAGCTATATTCACCAATAACTGTGTTATTACTATCTTTCAGGCGCTGCTGCACCCGCTACAGGCCTAACATTAGGTATGTCTGCATTTCTGGCATGGCTTTTGAATGAAATTAATTAATCCCACGATTTTAACCTTAAATGAATCTCACATATTTTTTCCCCAGGTACCCCAGCTTTCAACAAGCCCACTGCCTCAGCAACACCATTCTCCCTTAGCACCACCACCACCTCCTCAACCACTGGAGCGGGTTTAACATTTGGCTCTGTCCTGACGTCCATGGCCCCCCAGCAGCCTGCAGCCACAGGATTCGCCCTTGGCCTTGGTGGTGTAACAACCTCCACAGGGGTCTCAACAGTACCTTCTTTGGGTGCTAGTCTTTTCTCAAATACTGGGTCTACAGGTAAGATGAAGCCATGGGGAGGTTTACAGGCTCAGAGCTGTTTATTTTTCACAATGTTGCATGGACCTTTTACATGTATGCTTACTGGGTGTTGCAGGTTTGGGTCAAACTACTCTAGGAGGAGGTGGCGGGTTAACATTGGGCTCTCTATTGGCTACATCAACCGCTGTATCAACTGCTCCTGCCCCAAGTGTTGGCCTGGGAGGAGTTGACTTTAGCACGTCCTCTGAGAATAAAAGCGACTCGTCCTCAGGAACCAACGCACAGTATGTCATTTCAAATCTGTCCGTGCATGTATCTTTACAATCGAGTAGAGTCACTTGCTGCTATGTATCCTGTCTACCTTAACAGCTATCATCTTTCAGTGTTGTGGTTATCATAGTATAAACTATATGTTTTTCTGGCTTTCAGGGACAGTAAAGCCCTAAAAGATGAAAATCTGCCTCCAGTTATTTGCCAAGATGTTGAAAATTTCCAGTAAGTATTGCTGTATTTTTATTTGTTACCACATGGCTTAATGATTAGCTTTAGTGTCAGCTCCTGGGTTCCTTATTTTGCAGGAAATTTGTTAAGGAGCAGAAGCAGGTTCAAGAGGACATCAGCAGGATGTCATCAAAAGCCATTTCTAAAGTCCAAGATGATATCAAGAGCCTCAAACAGCTTCTCTCTGTCAGTGCCAGTGGTCTTCAGCGCCAGGCCCTAGCTATTGACAAACTGAAGTTGGAGACCGCACAGGTAAGAACAAGTTCATGGATGTCATGGCTATAATTAATACAGTTTGCAATGTCTTCTGTTATTAAAGTGTTTAAAGGAAATTGAGGAAAAGTATAATATTGTTGTTCAAACCCTCCTCTTCCTGTGCTAAACAAAGAACAATTGCATTAGAATTGAATTTTAAGTTTAAATGCAGGACTTCGCTTTTTTTTGCTGTTTTCATTTCCTTTTATACATGTGAGTGATGGAGAAAGGAACATTTAAGATCGCCGCAGTATTTAGCCGGGCCGGCGGCTAGCAGCCCAGCTAATGATAAGTATGGGGCAACTGCTCACTTGTATGTTCACACTAAAAAACCTGCTTTTTTTTCCCACGCTGAAGTGCTCCGAAGGTCTCAACGAGTGTCCGACAACGTACTGGAGAGGAAAAATGAACGAAAGTATCTGTATTAGGTGCCGATTGCCAAATTTTATTATGTTTTGGTGTCTGTGTCCAAATCTCACGATAACTTGTGTCAAAACACTACCTGACACCAAACGATAGTAATCGGCAGGTAATACAGATACTGTTGTTCATTTCTCCTCTCCAGTACGTTGTCGGACACTTGTTGAGACTATTGGAGCACTTAGGTGTGGAAAACAAGCATGTTTTTTTGGACAAACTTACGCAGGAGCGGTTGCCCAGTAGTTACCATTAGCTGTGCTGCTAGCTGCCTGCCCTGCTAACTACTTGAGCGATCTTGAATGCTCCTTTCTCCATCACTCACATGTATAAAAGGAAAGATGAAAACAGGCCCTGGTTCAAAAAAAGCGAAGTTCTCCTTTAGGGTGGAGAAAAAATCAGAGTTTGAGTTGGAGCATTGCTATCACATTTCATTCAACAACTGACAGGGTTGACTGATGACAGATGTGAAATATTGGTGCGTCCCAATTGTCCTCGGAATTCCGAGGTAATTTTGCTGGAAATGATAAAGTGATCTTGGAATTCTGAGCTGGGAACTCTTAATTTGCAGACGACACAGAGATCCCATGTTTAAAGATGGCTGTACTCTGTACCACTATTAAAGTGCTTGATAATATATTGTGTACATTAGGTTTCTAATGTAAGCTGTAGGGGGTTGTTTCCTTGTCATGGTGGGCCTGCTTGTGAAAAATGACATCAGTACCTGTGGTTTATGATTCAGTTATCACTAAAATTAGCTGGAGTTCTCCTAATACTCTTTAATACAATGAGTCTCTGATTTGCTAGTTTTATTCAGCATTTGTAGACGCTCAGAAATGGGCAGCTTTGGAGGCATCCTTTTTTTCCAAGTTGGTACTCGTCAACAAACTGGAAATTACATCACTTGAACGCACCATAAGCTACAAGGAGTTAACTATTCTCTGTCTTCTGTTTATCAAGGAGCTGAAAAATGCAGACATAGCACTGCGTACACAAAAGACCCCTCCTGGACTTCAGCATGAAAACACAGCTCCCTCAGAGTAAGTGAACCATGGGCTACAGTGTCTAGGTTGTCTAAGCTGTTGAATATGTTGCATTTGAGTATTTTAGCAGCAAATATCTTTTTAATCTAAGGATATCTGCTTTTATTCCTTTTTATTGATGTGAAAATTAAAATCAGTTTTTTTTGTTTGTTTTAGTTATTTCCGCAGCCTCGTGGAGCAATTCGAGGTGCAGCTGCAACAGTATCGACAACAAATAGAGGAGCTGGAAAACCATCTAACTACGCAGAGCAGCGGCTCCCACATCACGCCCCAGGGTAAGAAGATAATTCAATTAATTTTAATACAGTTCTGGTTTATTAGTATATTTTATTAAAATATTTTTATTTTTATTATATAAACCACTGATTTGTTAGAAAAATACAAAGTCTATTATTAATTCCTTGTTTTCATTGTACGAAAACATTACAAATTTAAAGTGAACGCATTATTTGTCATCATGCTCTTTTCAGACCTGACGTTGGCCATGCAGAAGTTGTATCAAACCTTTGTTGCTCAGGCCGCCCAGCTTCAGTCTGTCCATGAGAATGTAAAGGTTTGTGTTTTACTTTCATTTCTAGTAAAGTCAAGAGTTATGCACCGAGCTGTTTCCCAAGCTGAATTTGATGTTGTTTCTTCTAAAAACGTGCAAATACTTTCTTGTTATATCTCATACAACAGATATTGAAGCACCAGTACCTTTCCTACCGCAGAGCCTTCCTGGAAGACTCAACTGATGTCTTCGAATCCAAACGGGCATCTAGCAGAAAATGGCAGAGCGCGCCACGAGTCACAACTGGGCCTGCCCCGTTCTCCAGTGTACCCAATGCTGCAGCTGTTGCCATGGCAGCCACGTTGACCCAGCAACAGCAGCCAACTCCAGGTCTGACTGCCTATAAGTTTTAGAAAGCTCTCCTCCTCTTCACCTCGTTTAGGATAGTAAATGATGGAGAGGAGAAACTAAAGTAAACATAATTTAATAGAGTGTTTTGAGTGTGCTTTCTTTTAAATTATATCTTGGTAGCAAACAATTCAAAAGGCGGCAAACATGATTTATTTTAAATAGTTACACAAAAAAAGGACTTAGCTGGTGCTAAGCTATCTGAGCTTTCTGTCTTAAAGATGAGAGAGGGAGATTCGGGAGAAATCTGCTGGTTAATTCTTACAGGAAACCTTTGTGTTGCCTTACCATTTTCTCACTCATTCTGAGGCTTCAAGGATAAGAGATTTTTATCATGTGCACCCTACAATATTAGAGTGAGTGCTTTAATACACACTTAAGTGCACAGTGACAAAGATTTGCAGTATTGGTATTAAGCCAGTACCTTAAACAAATTCCTACTTTTGATTTCTCTCTCTGTTTGTGTCCTCTTTGGTTAGTAGTGCGTTAGTAGTGCAAATGAAACTACTGGGGAAAAAATGTAGTGGTAAAGAATGTCAAGCCATCTCATTTTGGATTTTCCAATTGTAATTTCAGCTTATAAATCTTATTAGTTAGGGTTCTGTTTTATTCAAACAATCCATAAAACTGACCTGCTCTGTTCATGTTGTGATAGAAACAGAGTTGAGGTCATTGGGCTTCTGCTGTGATTTAGATCTAAATAGCAAACGTATTATCTGAGAAGTCCTCATGAGGTGTATATGTCGAGCTTTGTACAATTGGGTTTGGGTGTGGTGTGGGTATTTAAGTCATAGACTTGTTAGATTGTATGCTTCTACTTTCTTAAATCCAGTTGTCACATAGGAGAGCTCTTGTTTATCAGATGCCAAATGGTATTCACTTAGTGAAGACACTTAAGCATGTTTTTACAACAGAATTTATATAAAGATAGTGTTGCCGTTGTTTTTTGAAGCTGCAGCTTGTTCAAGGTCTTATCAGTAATGCACTTAGACAGGAATCTAAGAAAAATTCTTCCAACAACTCTTAAGATGTGGCAGATAAAACAGACCTGCTTATTAATTACCAAATGCCACATTAAAGCTATAACACTTCCTGTTAAATTCATTCTTTTAGTAGTTGTAGAAGCAGGATTCGTCCACATTGAAGTATTATGCAGCATAAATCTGAATTCTTGTCTGAGATGTGTTGGTAAATGGTATCTTTATTTGGTAGGTTTTCTGAAATACACCCAAAAATCTGGCCTTTTACACTAAGGTTCATTGTTTGGAACGCTTAAGGGCACGTACATTTTTTATGGAAGAGCTACACTAACTCTGTGTCCATGATGTTTGCTATCACATCTCTGAGGTGTTGAAGTTTCAGCCATTTTTGTAGGCTCTGGTTTGTAGGTCATTTAATTGGCATATCAGGGCACCAACATACAATGAACAAACTAAGCTATGAAAGTGAGTATATTGGCACGTTTTCTGTGTCATATTTTTCCCATATAGTTTAATAACCATAAAAAAAACTTGAAACGAAACATGTAAATATTTTAAAATCAACAGTACGATTGGGTTGAGCTGTAAAGAAAGAAAAGTTGAGAAACTTGAACATAACTCACAACTTTCCAATTTTTGCTGCCTTTTCACATTAGACTGTTATCTTAGAATGAGCATGGTTGTTTTTTTGTTGTCTTGAATGTTTGAAAATTTGTCTACATTTTAACATGTAGACATGTGGAGGCTATTTTGAGTAATTGCTTAACCAATCTGAGCCAAGGATGGATGTTGCTATTTCACCAGTTCATTGCTTTACCACAGAAAAAAAAAGCACGTTGCAAACAATTCCTGTTACCAAGACAGTACGATCCATATTTGTGGGAGATTTGCAAGCCACATTGGTGCCTGCTGCATTTATTTTTTATGTAGCTTTGTGGTTTTCTTTTTTTTCCTTTTTTGCAAAGCCAAATCAGTTTCTCATTAGTAGTTCATTGTGTTCTGGATGTATTTTATAAAGTAAATTTGTTTGCAAGTAATTTAAGCTAAATTTTCAATAGTATTGCCAACATTGTGACAGTCTAACAAGTGGCTCAATTCTTCACTAGACTAAGGCTAATCACAAGTTTTATTTATTTACCTATTTATTTCTATATTTCATGTGCTTGACTTAGTCCAGACTTGGAATTGCATTTTGGAGAATAGCCGGTATGGCAGCAGATTCAGCTCCGAATGTGCAGCAGGCTTCCACTTACCTCTGACGGGTTGTTGTTGTTGTTTTACCCATATACTTGTCCATGCAAGGGCTGGTTGTTGTTAGCTTGCCACTGTTAGGACTTGTACCTCTTTGGATAGAAGGTGAAGGATGCTAAAAGACTCAGGACTACAAATATTAACTATTTAATTGCCTGAACTGTAAATTTTAATGTAAGAATTTGTCTTTCATTGCCATACCTGATGCTGTTTACCATTTTAGATTCGTAATGCTGGCCTGAATAAAGCAGCATACTTGGTATTTGTATGATCTTATGAACAAAAAGCTGAAGTTGACAATTTCCTTAGAAGGATAATGTAGATTGTTAAAAGGTTGGGTTTATCTCATTGAATGCTGAAAATCCATTGGGTTGCAATAAGGCCATTCCAGTGTTGTTTCATGAAAGCTCTCTCCACCTAAGGGCTAATGTTGGCATTACAGGGCTGGTTCATTTCATTTTCAGTTCATTGCATGGAAGGATGTTGAGGGAGTGTTCACAAGTTGCAATTTCAGGTTTTTTTCCCCCATGGTAATGATACTTAGTACGGACCATTTCCCAAGAGATGCTGTGTTTTTCTAAAATGATACACTGGACTGTGGGTACCAGTATGTTACATCAGTGCCAAATGAATCAGATGGGTCAGTGATTCCCACCATTTTATTATATATGTATAAGGAAGCAGTATTGGTCTAGATATAGTGGCGAGAACAGTAGCACTCAGAAAATATGTAGTTGTGATATAAATTGGTATTATGTTCATTTACTCTACCCACAAATCAACAAATTCATTCTCAAAGGCACTTTGTAGAAAGAGGGAAAAAAGGCTGGTTTGGACATCTTTCGTTTAAAACACTAAACACTTGTCAGTATTTAATACACTTTTGGATCCAGCCAGATGTCTGAAATATTCCAGGTTATCTAAAGTTTAGACATTTCTTAGATTTTCTTACACCTCAGATTGTCTTCCATATGTTTTCCGTTACACTGGCTAAGAAAATGACACTGAAGTTTAATGGTCCGTCAAAGCTCTTTAAACTTGTTGATAGTTGACAGTAAGTCATTAATCCTGTTCAGTATCCTGCATCTGTTTTTAATATGTAATATGTTTTTTGATAAAAGCAGAATTAATCTCATATACCCCCTTTTTTCCCTTAATTTTTTAAGTGAATTTTACTTTACCCAGATAGGCACGAGAACACTTACAACTTGTCTTCAGTGCTTGATTTGTGTTTCTATAAATGCCATCAAGATTCAGAATTTTTATAAAGGGTGCCAAGATGATAAACTGAACACATTTATTTTGGTGTTTGGCTGCTGTAGACTCTTTGAATGTTCCTTTTCACTTTGATTTAAAAAAAACAATTTCTTTGGAATGTGTTTTGTTTTTGCCCTTTTGCAAAGTGGTTATCCTGTTTGTGATTTTTCAAGAGGTACTATAAAAACTGAGGAGCATAAACAGGGTTTACGTGATACCTACATTTTAATAAAAGAAAGATTTTAACTACTTACCTTAATTCAGGCTTCATCCAACAAAAATTCTAGCCTGTAATCATCACATATATATCCAAGAGAGCATTCTTGTGGAAAAGTTTGATTACATTTCACTTCTTCAATCCACAGTTACACATTGTGATTTTGCTTTTTGACCAGTTTACACTGAAACGCATAAATGCCCATTTCATCTTTCTCTAAATCTTTGAGTGTTTTTACTTGTAACAATGTGTTTTAAGCATATATCAAATGCCTGTTGAAACAATATATTTAATATATAATATGGTGTGCCTTTTAAGCTATTTACAATAATTGTTTGCTTTTATCCTTTTTTTTTTTAGCATATGCTAGTTCATTCACTCTCAGAAATCTTGAAAATTTGGAAACTTGTCAAATGCAGTAGCAGTTAGTAATTAACATCCAATTCTGTTCTTACCAATTTTGTTCCTGTGTTTTATGTAAGTGGAATTGCATATAAATTGACAATAAATCAGTTTTTAAACAAAGAAACGTTTGTCCTGGTTTCTTTTTGATTGAACTTGTTGAAACGGCGTGGATTAATTAGACCCATTCCTAATATTTGATTGCATCAAAAAAAGTATTGCATTGATGGACAAGTTTCTGAGTGAAAGAACTAGCAGGATTTATTTTTCTTTTTTTAACTTCTAGAAAATCTCCCTCCTATTAATTTGTTGATAATTTTGTAAACCTTTGAAAAAAATATATGCAGCAGGTGGGAAATAAGTGCATTTCATTAGTTGTAATTATTTCATAAACACCATATCTGATTGTAAAGAACAGTTGCTGGTGTGTGCAATCTTATTGAGCCATTTGTGGAAAAATTTGAAGTAGAAAGTAGAGAACATTTACCATGTAGTTTATATATATATATATATATATATATATA
>JAVQJG010072273.1:0-18731 GCA_036024015.1 Craterocephalus amniculus | reverse complement strand
ACCAGGCTGTAAACATGTTTAAATCTGCTGTAAAGTTGGCCTTTTTAACATGGGGCCCAATGGGAAATTGCTCTGTTTTGCAGCCAGCACCTAGCGGATGAAGAGGGAACTGCAATTTTTTCCACTTCCGCATGTGCATCACTTTTTTAGCGGAAGGTTGCCGCTTGGTTAAAACACACCATCCATATTGTTTCTCTTGATGAGGTACCTTTTTCCTCTTTTTCCCATCTCCATCAGATTTGACAATGCTGACCAACTTTTAAGCCAAACAAAATAAACAACAGATAATTACATCCAATCAAATCGCAGTAAACCTTTATACCTGCTTTTTCATGCTCAGGCACACGGAGGGGTGGAGTCTTCTTACATGAGGGCAGGGTACATCCCGGACATGACACCCATCTAATACAGAGTAGGATAGCCATATTTAGTCAGACTTCTGCCAATTCTTCAAGTTTAAACCAGGAGACATCTTGTTTTGAGAATGTTATTGTCAATACTACAATGCTACTTTGGCTTTAATAAGGTTTTTTATTCTCAGAAAGTCGTTTGCCTTCACTGAAAATAAAAACCACTGGTTGGTTGTGTGAGCATTTGTTACTTTGATTAAATGTGTCGCCTCTGAAAAAGTGTTCATGAAACCAGTTTTTGAAATAGAGGAATCCATCTATTTTCCTGCTCCTTATCTGATCATGTCGCAGGACCAGGAGCTTCCCTCCTTCCCATGTGCCCTGGCTACTAGGGTACAGCTAAATCTCTTTGGCTGACTGGTCTGTGTGCATGATTTTCACCTGGGGATTGGTGAGATCAATCGATGCCTGGGCCCTCCTTCAACCTGCCCCATAATTGCAGACTTTTTTTAAATCTATTACTAAGTGTACATAACAGGATGTTGATCATTGGCTGTAGGGCTCTGGCACCATTCCCAACTTCTAGATCAGCTGTTGAAAAGTTACGTTGGAGGCCATGTCTGTCGGTCTGTCTGTCTGTCTGTCTGTCTGTGTCTGTTCGTCCGTCCGTCCGTGGAAATGAATGCAGGAATACTGTTGTGGTTCCGAAGCAGAAATGGAAACAAAATAGATTTCGGTGGTTCTCTGGACAAGACTAAGTTCATTTTCATCTCCTGTTAATGTGAACTGATCCACCAGTTAACATATTGATTATGTGATATTATTAATTGTTTCACAGTTTATTGCTGTATGATGTTTTACAATGTATGTGAGTGTACATGTATATGCATGTTAGTGTGTTTTAATCCTTTTGTCTACAGGAGTAGTGGCCAGGTGCCATCATGGCCATGTGTTAAAGGTTTGTAGTTGGGCTAACCTCGGACCAGAAAATAATAACAAAAAATAATGCCTTTACTTTCTTCTTCTTCTTCTCTTTCTTTTCCTTCTTCTTCTTCTTGTTCTACAGTCATGTGAAAAGCTGTTTTGCTCAGTTGTAAATTATATGAACTTCATTTCAACTTTTGTTAACTTTCCTCTGCTAGTCCCTTTATTTTGACTCTGTCAAAGGCTGTTTCCCATTACAGGGTTTCATTGGTAGAATTTTTGACGAGCCATCTTTACTATATTTCATAAAGTCATGTGTTGTTTATGACTTTGTCAATAAAAGACATCATAAAGCCTATGCAAGAGGCAGACACTCAGTTTGAGCGTGTTTCCTCTAAAGCAGCTCTGCTGCACAACATGTGACATTTATGTTGTCAGAAGTCAGCTCCAATATGAATATCACCACTCTGCCGAGTTTAACCATTTCAATAAAAGTGAAGCTCATTATGTCTTCACTTATTTTCCATCATATAAACAATGCTGATGTGTTGAAAGGGATTAATTACACAATTGACAAAATATTTCTGATATAACCTATTTTATTTAACTCTTAGGATCTTTTGGTTGATGAAAGAACAAGAGTTTTACTAGCAGAACACGGGTTAAATTGTGTAGGGAAATGTTTAATCATACCGCACTTGTGTGGTAGGAGAGAAAAGAAATAGAGCAGACATACAGACCTAATTAAGATGGAGGATGCACCAACCCACATGCATGCCTGCTTAACAATGCACACATGAGCAACAACTTCAGCGGCAACAACCTAACAAATTTTATCCACTGAGAGCTCAGGAAAACAAGCCTCATCTTCTGAAGCCAAGCCAGGAATTCACAGCATGTATTTTGAGGAAGGAAAAAAAATAAAAAGAGCTCTGACTTTTCTCTAAACTGTGCAACGTGATGTACCACGTTTCCTCCGTTTATGTGCAGCTGAGGCACATGAGGCCAAATATTAAATGATCTGCTTACTTTTCATTGTGTTAACAGATTGTGTGTTGTGGTTACACTGCAAATATTCATGGAAATATCTGGAGCATTAAAAGTCTTATAAGTCTTCTTTAATGACATAGAAGAGATGAAGGCTGAGTGAGTTATCCAAACACTACCTTAGTTCCTGGGATTAGCTTCCCTCAAATCCCTCCTCTGTCCGTTTTCAACAAGTCCTGTGTCACGGAGCCTCCAGTGCATTTGCGCCTCTCCCCAGCTGCCACCATATGGCTGCATCATCCTGTCTTTGTTTCTTTCCCTTGTGCTAGCTGTGCTAATTGTTCGAGGTCTGTGGAACATTTGCTTGTCACTTGAGGCTTGTCCTCACATCTCTGGGTCACAAGGTTCTGGCAATGGCTGCAGACTGCTGTTGTGAGTTCTGTTCCATGTGTGCAGATGAAGACACACACCATGGCATGCTGCAAGAAAGCGGGGAAATTGATCATAAAAAGGAGAATAATTATTTCTGAAACGGGGCACTTTGACCTGACTGACAGAACAGAAACCTCTGGCATATGCACTGTCATGTGTTACACTGCAGATTACTAAAGGGTACATTGACATTTAGAAGAATGTGCTAATGAGAGGTCTTGCTTGGAATAAAATGAGAAGATAAATGCCATTCTCATGTGTATAACCAATGACTGATCTGCCATTGTCACTGATCAATTTCAATCTTATTTTGCACTTTAAGAAAACATTCAGAGAGGGCCAGTTTGAGACAAAGGGCTCTTTGCTAGCCTTGAACAGTGTTTTACTTGGCTTTAAGTCGCAGCTTTTAATAGCAGTAAATCAAACACCGTCCCTCAGAACTAGAAATGACTGTTTGTGTAAATGCTTTCAGGTTGTTACTGTACAAACGGACATGAACTTCTTTACTTAAAAATAGTCAAACTAATGGAATTTGATTACTTTGGATAAAACTGGGCTTGTATTGATCAATACTAAGATTGAGAACTTGAATATTTTCACCTGCCATCATTTGTAGGGCTGGAAGTTCTTAGCTTAACTTATTCTATTATAAACACTAAAACATTTTTGATTCAGTGGAATTGCAAAAAACAAGAAAAAAAAAATCCACTCGAACACTGTCAAGCTGTTTTAATTGGGCTCTGGATGCTATTGTGGGCAAAAACAATTTTAAAATGTGCGCTGCTATCTCTTAGATTGTATGTTCTGGTTCACTCCAGACTGAGTTGGCCTTTTGAAATCTCAACTATCATTTTTGATCTGTTTCAGACTTTTCATTTGAACACCAAGATTACTTAGTGCAGACCTGTACATTATCCATCCATTTTCTATACCCACTTATTTACCTATACAATCACAGAGGCTGGAGCCGATCCGAGCAATTACCAGTTTACACCATGGGCACAGAGAGACAAATACCTATTCACACCCACTCAGGGGGAATTTACAGTGACCGATCCATAGAACATGCGGGTCTTTGAACTGTGACAGTGCACCCTTCCTGTGCAGTCACACATACAAGGAGAACATGCAAACTCCTCACAGTGATTCACCTACTTGCTGTGAGGGAACCGTGCTATCCACTACATCTGATGCATTGTGTGCTGTGCAGCCAACAGCAACTTGTTAGTGTGAGTTTCTAGCTCATGGAAAATGCCTTCACAATGATTCCCCCTCAGATGTCACAACTGCCAGTAGACTAGTTTCCTCTTCTGAGTTGCAGATAAGGATTTGTGTAATAACATTTTATGTCACTTTTGTGGACATTTCAGTCAATTACAATGTATTCTCAACCAAAAAAGGCAAACTTTTGCCTCATGAAGCACTGCAGCATTCAGGTATCTAAAAAACACGACCAGCTGTGCAGCCGAGTTTTTTACCTGGTTTGTCACAATATAGCAGACGAGTGAAGGAGGACAGTGTGACTTCTCTAAGTCTTGTCATCTGTTTGAGGTTGCTTGGCAACTTCTGCAGACTTCCTGACACAGAGAATAGAAAGAGATTTTTTTTTTTCAATTTTACAGATTGTGAATTTAATAAGGTTCTTTGATCAATCTATCAGTCCAATCTAAACACCAAAAAGAACTATTGATCGTCAAACTGTCTGAATTCAGATGCCATTTCAGCATCATCAAATTACATTAATATTTCTATACTGATCAAGCTGCTTTTAGCCAAGGTCTAGGTCAAGGTGAAAGTCACCTTTTGGACTGATTGTTTTTTCTATGATGAAGCCAATGCAGCCTTTAATATTCATACAAAACAAATTTATAAACTGAATATACAGAAGAGTGTTAGGTCCAATATGGAAGTTAAAAATAGAATTCTGACTTTTTTCTCAGAATTTCATTCTTCTTTTTTCAGTGACCCTAATACTCTAAATATAGGTTGATAAAGGTCAAAATTAATTGTTAAACACAATTATGAAGCACACCTTTCTATACAAAATCATTAAAAAGATTACATTTGGATAAAATGATAAAAACACAACCCATGACAACAAGTTATTTATTATTATTTAATCTATTTTTTTATTTTTTTATCTATACTATCTTTATTTTTTTTTAAAGTGATCTATGTGGCCAAACTCTTCAAGATATTCAAGATGCTTCGCTCGCACATCTGGTAACATCCTCTTTGCAAAGTGCATGTAGGATACTGAATATGGTCAATAGACGTACAATGTAAAATGCCTGAAAGGGCATTGAACCAAGTGCATACCTGAAGATGAATTATACTTCATGGACAGGAGTGTCAAAAGTATTCACATTCATTACTCAAGTAGCAGTATAAATGCCAGTGTTTAAAAAGACTTCTGTAGAAGTGGAAGTATCAGCTCAAGTTTTATACTCAAATAAATGTGTTAAAGTTCTCAAAACTTCTTAAAGTATAAAAGTAAAGTTAGAAAATATGACATTATGGAGTAAATCTTACGCAGTGCCACATTAAAGGGATACTCCGGCCTCAGAATGATGTGCCTTCATTTGTTTACTCACCCTCATGCTGATTGTCAGGTTGGAACACTTTCTTGATATGCGGGCGCGTGCAGAAGCGTGACGCTGGATGCATTGGTGGCTGCAGCATGAGCCTGCGTGCGACGTATACATACTAACGGTTTGGACTCTAAAAATATACAAAATGATGCCGTTGCGTGTATATTATGGACGCTACCCACTCAGGACACGCGGACTGCATTGGACGAGCAGTATGGAGGACTATTAACAAGTTTTTGTGGACTTTTTACACCCGGTTCTATTCAACATCGTGGTAGCCGAAGCGAGGCAACACTGAAACCTCCCTATACCTCCGGCTACATGATGAATATCAAGAAAGTGTTCCAACTTGTCAATCAGCATCAGGGTGAGTAAACAAATGAAGGCACATCATTCTGAGGCCGGAGTACTCCTTCAAGCTTTTGTCCTTACATTAATATTCAAATGTTAATGTTAAAAAATGTGGGATACTAGGTTCTTCTCTGTACCAGTTACAAATGTCTGCTAAGTATCTGCTGGACTGTGGTGAAGTTTGTGTTGTACGATTATGTGATGGCCACCACGTTCTCCTGCCTCCCTAATGGGCTTTATGCACAACTCAACTACTTCCTGAATTTAAGCCAGCTAATCTGTGTCCTGTCTTTCATTACTGGATAAACTGATTAATCCAGGTGTGGCCATTTACAGAGGTCAGACACACCTGGACTAATCAGTTCGTCCACTAATGAAAGACAGGACACAAAGCAGCTGGCTTAAATGGAGGAAGTAGTTGAATTGTGCATAAAGCCCATTATCCTGCTCCTCAGGTGGGCCAGTCTGGGCCTGGATTCTAATAGGATCTCAGTCCAGTCACAACATTCACTCTATCCTGAAGACACAAATGAATCTGGATCGAGTTTTTGTATGTGTGTGTTTTGCTGCAATGATAAGCTGGAATGAAAACAAGCCGAAATAAAATAGGAGTAACTTGGCCATTTTAGAAATGTAAGGAGCAGAAAGTACAGAAAGTTGGATAAAATAGTAAGAAGTACAAGTAGAAAGTCGGCTGAAATATAATTACTCCAATAAACACCTGGCATTTCTACTTCAGGCAGGTAAAGCATTTGAGCTTCACTACTTGACACCTCTGTTCATGGATGAACTGCACCGATGTGTATAGGGACCTCAGATTCACTTGTAGTCCTGATAAACAACTCTTTTTCATAGCTACATCCTGCATGATGTAATTTTCTTGCTTTTTGGCTCAGACTGCCATGAGTCTGCCTCGCTGGCATCATCCCAATGGTCTAAGAAGTCTCCGTACTGACTCTGTTTAGAACCAAGCAAAACTTTCATTTGGGAAGGAGGCAGACACACAGCAAGCACTGATAGCAAAAGGAACAGCTCAGGGACCAAAGAGGAGAACCACAAGGTGGTGATGTATTCAGTATCTATGATCTAAACAGAGCAAACAGCCCTCTGGAGCTACATGGCTGTAAGTAAAGTTTAATAATAAACATCCGATTGCTGAGTTCTCCAGCGATCGCTGCTGCCGTGGTTACCACCGATGCTGTAGCTGTTTGGGTTTGTGGGAGAGAAGTGAAGTCTAATGTGAGAGGTTGCTGGTTGCGGTTGTCCCTTTGTTTACTGTTGTTTAGTCTCTTGTATTTATAGATACAGTGCTGCCTATTTCAGCTAATTATACCTTGGATGCCATAGAGATAATTGCTGTAACAACTAGTTTGCTTTCCAAACTTTTCAGAACTGCTTTCTTCTTTACTTTGGGGAAAACAGGGAACTTCTGCTTGCATGTCTGCGCGTAACTGCACACAGAAATGTGCCTGTGAGCCTGCATGTATGTATGTTTGCTTAACTGCTTGCTAATTCACAGTTTTCACATTAGATTGGCGCCTTGTCACATTTTTCATCAAAACACATTCCCAGCTTTGAAATTACCCATTTGACTGGAGCACAAGTCTTCTACAACCTCCACAGCTCACTTAACATGCAGAAGCAGAACCCAGGAATGTTCTTTAATCAACCTTAATTATAGTTTCCTCGTCTGCTGCTCCCAGGTCAGTTGTTAATCCAGGCTCTTGGTTCACAAGTTCAAAGTGTTGTTGGTTCAGACTGCGAGGGGCCCCAAACACCTTCAACCAAATACTAAACTATTTAAACACCCACAGGACTGAGATTCATCCCAACATCAGTGTGTGCACACCAGCATACCGATGCCCACACAGGCTGACAGTCCCGCTGAACAATGTGGAGCTCTGCTGCTGTTCAGCTGCTGAGCTCCAGGATTTTGTGTTGAGTGTACCTGCAGCTTCTATAGGAGAATACATGCAGTGACAGGTACAGGAGGCAAAATGAATTTGCACATCTCAACGAGACAATGAGACACTGCCGTTTGCAGTGTGCTCCTGTCAGCATCTGCATATGAGCAACAAAGATTTCCGATCCATGCCCACACATGGAGGAATACTCAGGGGTCAGTCTGTGAAGCCTGAAATAGTTAATTCAGCTCAGACCCAGACCAGTGAAGCGCACACATGTGCGGTGTGAATATTATCAGCATATTTTGGAAGCATGGCTGACACGTTTCCCAAACACATGCGTGCAGAGCTGAGAGTGTGCTGGACGGGTCAGTGAGGTTTGACAGGAGGAAAATGATCTGGTGTGTGCTGGAGATATGCATCTCACTGCGTCTGTCCTCAAACTCACAGCATCAAGACACGTTCGTGCTCATAGACAAACAGTTTAAAACCGTTTCAGTGGAGCGAAATGAAAAGCCGCTGAATTTGTGAGAAACATTTATGAACTGAAATGTTCCCAGCATTGATTTTTTTAAAACAAGTTTTCGGCAAGTAAACGTGTTGTTTTGTCTAAATATTGTCCTGGTTGACACATCTGTGTGTCAGTGGGTTTATGAGCAGCAGAACTTGACCCTCACTGAGTTTTAAGTCAAAATTTAATTGACTTGAATCTCTTGGACTCTGCACATGAACATTTTATTTCTGCTCAAAATTAATTTGACATTTCTGTACTGCACTTTTTTGATAATGCTACTAAGTTAAGTTGTTTATTTCTTCTGACGTTGGATTTTGATACTAATATTGTATTTAAAGCAAAAAAAGAAATAAAACAATGTAAAAATAACCTTGATTTGATCAATGCCTTGATGTAAAAAAACAGATATTATACAAATGAGGTGACAGGGTGATGGAGACTTTCAGCTCATGCTGTTTATTAATCACTGATGAACAAAGCATTTGAGGTGGACATGCTCATAGCTTTCTCTGTGCTGCATGTCTTCATTTATTTTTTTACATTGAGACACTTTTCTTGATTTAATGTGTCCTACTTTATGTCTCATTTGATGCCTAATGTCAAGCAGCAATCATGAGGACAACTGTTTTTTTAATCAGTCATGTCGTACTGCTGTACTGGAATGAGAGTTCCAGAGCAACTTGTTGCATCCACCGTAATAAAACGGCCTAAAACAGCCACAACAAGCAGGTTAAACTTTGACTTGTTTTCCACCACAATATAAGTCTTGATCATCAACAGATTCCATCAAAGCTTCACTTATTTTTCCATCTGTTATGCCTTGTTTTAAAAAAGAAAATAATTCAGTCCTTGGCATGAATTCAGCTCCTGCTTCCTGTGAGCTGACAAGCCCTGAGCATCCTACCTGGATATTCCTGCCAGTGACTGATGAGACATGTACGGCATCCTAGCAGATGAGGCTGCCAAGTAAGGCTCTCACATCCTCCCTCGGGAACTCTGATGCTGTGTTGATAAATTCAAGCACAGCCAAGCCTTTTTCTGCAAATGTAGCCTGAAAGAGATGAGTACACTCGGTGGGGACGTGATTTTCACAGTCAGAAAAAGAAGACACGCAGGCTATATTTGGCCCCTCTTCACTCCAGAGCTGTTGCTGAGGTAAAGGTTAGCGATTGTTGTTAGGCTGTATTTTTCATCGCTCTGGGTGAAGCAAATGGTATTTTAAGTGTGGTAAACCAGATTTGAAAAATAATTTGCTGAGCTATAGTGAGCTATAGTGAGAGAGACTAGGTTATAAAAGGAGTAGAAGAGCTAAGAGGTGACAAAAAAGATAATGATGCAGCTGGCGTGTGAGCACCTGGGAATTCTGGTAAAAGTGCCTTTGTGTCCTGTGGCAGTGATCACATGTTTGCTTTGTTGTTACAAGACCAGGTAGAAGGTCTAGACTGCAGAAAGATGCCAGTGCTGATTAGTTTATCTGACTTCATCTTCCTCTGTGTTTTATCAGACTTGTACGACATTCAGCCCATCAATCAGTTGGGTTGGCTTGAATGTGTTAACTCACTGTAATGCAGCCATTTGTGGGATTGCACGGGTTTGCGTGCACGTTTGCAGCTCTTTAAACCCAAACAGAAACACAGATGGGTACTTTATGGCTCTGTTAAATTCCTTGGGAACTGATGCCATTCTCCTTAATTTTTCACTTCAGTCCCTTGTGTCAGATGTTGCTTCAGGTGATACAGAGGAAATTCAGCGCTCTATTTCAAGTTCTTTCTAAGCTCCTTCTCCTGACATTGAATAACATCCTAAAACTCTCTTTTTAAAAAAAAAATCTTTTTTTAAATCAAAATGATTTTAGAAGGTTTTCATTCTTGTAAATAATAATTAACCAGAAGTAAATGTCTTTGGTATATAAACTCTTCAGGAAATGTCAAAGATCCTTGTTGAGACTTAAACATTCAGGTCTTTTCTCTATGCATTTAAAAAGGGAAAATGCATATTGATAAACATAAGTTGCTACAAATTCACAAATGTAAATGTGCTACAGAGTTAGCCACGGCGTGACGCTAGATGCATTGGCGGCTGCGGCACATTCGCGCATCCAGCAAGTAAGCAGGCTAACGGTTTGGGCTCTAAAAATATACTAAATGATGCCGTTGCCAGTAAATTATGGACGCTACCCACACAGGACCCGCGGACTGCATTGGACGAGCAGTATGGAGGAATATTGACAAGTTTTTGTGGACTTTTTTTTACCGGGCTCTATTTAGCATCATTGAAGCCGAGAAAAGCCAAATCGTAAACCTCCCGATATCTCCGGCTACATGATGAATATCAAGAAAGTGTTCCAACGTTTCAATCAGCATGAGGGTAAGTAAACAAATGAAGGCACATCATTCTGAGTGCGGAGTATTCCTTTAAGATGATATTCATTTGGTACACTCCCATTCACGTAACTAGGACGAACAAGAGCCATGGTAAATGCCTGGACTCTCTTAGGAGTGGGTTAACATGTTATCAGATAGAAAAGAGATATACTAAAATATTGTCTATAATATTTAGAAGAACCTAGACTTGTTGTTTTACATTTAACTTTCCCAACTTTCCCACAGACACACCTTGACAACTCTTGATCAACAAATATATAGTTGCTGATCAGATTCAAACTCAGGCCATGCAGCTCCACCAAAGACCTCAGCCTCTGCAGCGGCTCATGTTCTACCAGATGACCCAGAGAGGATCCCAGTGTATTCTGCAACTGGATGAATTATAAACAATCAATCTATTTACAATGAGTAGAAAAAAAATCAAAGCAGTGAGATCTACATTTTTCTAATGTCCTCCAGCCCATACAAACACCATGCAGCATTAACAAGATTAAGAGCTTAATTTTCTCAGCAGGGAGTCTTTTACATGACATGGGGTTTTGGATGAATGTTCCATGATACCAGATGATTAAAAAGACTGCACATTTGCAAAGCATCCCTGTTAAAAGTGGCAGAGTGCACCAGATTTTTGTGCAGGAGAATATGTAGTTACAGCAGCGCACTGAGTCTGTGTAACACAGTGACAGGCAGAGAGGTTTTAAATGCCTGTTGTGTAAGCAGTAGAAGCCTTTGAACTCCCTCTGCCTGTTACACAACCAGCGAGGGCACCTGTACTTGCTGCCCTGCCATCTATCTAACACACACCTGGTGACACGTGTGTGTTTGTTGTCAGAAAGCAGTCTATTGGTTTTGACCCTGTGTCTGTTCTTGCGGAAATGGCAGCCTTCTCCTTCCTATTGCCACTCAGCCTTGCAGATCTTGGCTGCCGGTGGGATGCAGAAATGCCAGGGAACACTGAGAAGCCTCATTCTGTTCCTCCGTCTCTCTGACCTCCAAAAAGTTGAAAAGAAAGACGGGAGCGAGCATGGGCTCAGAGTGGAGAGTGATGGATCGCCCTAAGCAGTGTAATGGTGTTGCCCTTCTGCATCAAAAGACAACAAATATCACCCGGTCCGGAATGATGTGTGGACTCTGCTCACATCATATAGCTTGGCAGGTTTTCTCGCATGGCTGCAGACAAAAAATAAGGAACAATGCGGACAAACAGCCCAACAAGGAGGGATGGGAGACCTGAGAGAGGGAACGATATGAGACAAAAAAGGAAAGAAAATACATCAGGGACTAAGGAGGGATGGTGTGACACTGAGAGGCAGAGAGGAGAGATCTGATCTTTGTCAGGCTGCTCAGCTTCACACGGTGCTGATAGATGGTCCGTGGCTCATCTTGGCTCTAATGATCACCCTCCAGACTTCACATATTATTTCTGAAGACCTGTGAAAGCAGGTAACATCTCCAAAATCTTCCATGATCTTGAAACCACTGCTCTGTCTTTCGTAGGTGTTATTATTTTTCTACATAAAATGCAATTTCACCAAGTTCTTGTTCCTGGAGAAACAAACAGACAAATAAAAGAAAGGAAAACCGTCTTTTCTTCTCCACGTTCTCTCCGGGCACCATCTCTGATCTTTATTTTAGACAGTCAGAGTCCGTGTCCAGAATGGATATAGGCATCACCAACTTGACACTCCTGTCTCATAAAGCTTGGCAACGCTGTTCATAAATTATTGCGAGCCAAGGAGAACTGTGGCCCTGAGGGTTTCTGAGAAGACCTTTAGCTGAGCACAGACTGCTTTACACCTGTAATATAAATTAAGTGTGGGAAGGGGAGAGGGATGGGACGGACACCTGAACCTCATCTGCAGAGCAATACTTGTAGCTTGACTTTACCGGCTGAGTTATTGCTGCAGGATGACGCAAGTCTGAATCCTAAAGTCATCTTCCCATGACCTTATGGGAAATTTAAATAAGCCAATGGCTGGTTTATAGGCAAATTGGACTGTGAAATTTTACCTGTCAACCTATCCTTCACATATGCTCTGACTGTTGGATATGTTCTTATATTGCAATACTAGCCCTGAGACCGGAGCTCAAATATTTAAATAAGGTGATTAGGTGTCCTATGGAGGATCATTACATTACAAATGAAATTTATGTTGCATGTGTCTCGATCATCTTGCCTTGGAAAAATCCAAACATGCATGTTAGTATCAGCTGAAACTGAAATGGACTGTACTGAAGAAATTAAAGCACAAAAAATGAGACTGAAGGCTTTTTATATAAGTAAAGATGTTTTCACTCTTCTAACTGGATTTGGCCAGAGTTTGATCTTCTGGTTAGGTCAAGCTGAAATATGATGGGAAGTGATGGATAAATGGTTTATTACCACATATAAGAAGTCTTTTTCAATTTGTTTGAGTCTATGAAAGATTCTTCATGAAATTAGCTTGCAGGGATTCCCTCAGCCTGGTCATTGTTTAGACGTTGGTAGCACACAAGTTTCCCATTAATGCTTGCATAGACTTTTGTCTAATTTACACTGGGAACAGCAGTAGAAGAAATGGAGCAGTCCAGTGGAAACACACACTGTTGCATCCGAATTATCTGCTGTTTGTTATTAAATGCTATCTGTCAATTATCCTATTTAAAAAACATCAACAAATGTATTTGTAGCAGATCATCTCAGATTTGTCCCTCCTGTATTTGAATAGAAATATATTTTACTATGAATAAATTGAATTGAGTGAAGCAAACATGATAAAATTTGTAACGTAAAGTGTGGGATTGGATTATGCTGATGTATGGCTGATGTAGGCAGAACCATGTCTACCCAACATTTGGAATATGTGTTTTCATGCCCACAGATCAGAGCAATTATCCTCCGCTGTAGACTGGACTGAAAGTTTGGTCCGAATGAGCGCGATGGGATAAGAATTTTCCATTTGGTATGTTTACATGAAGCACATTTGTTCTGATCAGGCCTTTTAAGTGTCTGTTTAAACATGGCTATTGTTACATGGATGTATGTAGGGAAACTGAATAACACCGCAAAGGAACATAAACAATATACATCTGTACTCTGAGACTTCAGATCTTGTTTTCTGTGCATATAAACAGTCCAATGGATTTGCATGACAGTTACTCAGCAGAATAGCACTGGATTCACTTTGCATGAGTTTGAAAATGACTAATCCAAAGAAGCCGAAAAGGTTTGGCAGAAAAGTATTTTTGGTACTTTGAAATACATTCAGCTGCGTATTGATGTCATGGGCTCATTAGTCAGTGGGTGTATAAACTGTTGTTGTTAACAAGGATCTGCTTTACGTAGCATCATTAGTTAGGCCTATGTGTCCATAAATGCAGCTCAGAATATCCAACACACTGAAAGACAGAGCGCTCCCCAGGTTGATAAACTCATTGTTGATATCCAGTGGTAATTCAGTTGTGCTGCATGAATAATAGTTTTTTAATGGTTTAAAGATGCAAATAAGATTGAAAGCATTAGAAAAAGTTGCTTTCTGTTGCTTCGGCAGCAGGGTGGCGCCGATTTTTGGCAGCATCCTTCCTTTGCCTGAGCTGTACAAGAGAAAAGGAGGAGATGATAAAATGGACAAATGGGACACCATAATGTCGGAATAAGTGAAGAAGAAAAGGGTTTGTAGATAACACACCTTTAATGCAGCTTGTGACAGTTCAGCAGTAGAGACTACAGGAGCAAAAACTCTGAAGCACAATTTGGAGAGGATAAATCAAAAATTCAGGAACATGCAATTTTTGACTTTGTCATCAAATGCATTAATATGTATTCATTCCTAAATCTGTGTAGTTTGTATTCGTTTATATGGAGTAAAAACATTTTGTGCATGAAAACTTTATTCAAAAGGTTAGCCTGAAGGGTTCCTGCTTACAAAAGGCAGCCTTTGTTCTGGCAGAATCCAGTTAACCCAGTTCAAACACGGTATGTTTCTTCCTGCACATTTTCTATGATTTGATCTATGCAGGTGTGATTCATATATATGTTGGGCACACATTAAAGATTACATTTGTCTATTTAAAAAACACAAGGGAAGAAACAGCGCTCTTTAATTCTGGGCAGTGAAGAGTCTGCTGGGAAATTTTCCTTTCAGCTGACCAGTATGTTACCTTGCACTCAATCCCCACTACTGTGGATACTGTACAGATTCATGCAATGCACGATTCAAAACATTAAGGAGCCCCTTTTACATGCTCCAGAATGATTCCAACAGCTAAATTTCTGCAGCACATAAAGAATCCTGTGTGCTTAGTCATTCCCACCCGTTTCCAGGAGAATGACGGAGCTCTTCGATGTGCGAGTGCAGGCAGAAGTTGTGGAAAACGACCGGACCCAAGCGGTGGTGTTTATGTGTGAAATTGACCTAAGATGACACTTCTCTACTGGAGGTGAAGGGATCAGCAGCTAGTTTTTTGGCCTCCAAGGATAGAAAAATAGATTATTTTGAAACCATTTCAATTTGACCTCTTCAAGGATTTAATCACCTCCTTTTTTTCCATTTTAACATCCAAGCTAGTCTGATTTGAAATGGTGATGATAGCTAAATTGTTTTAAATTAGGAGAAAGAAGCCATCCAGAATAACCAGAACATGTCTGACTCTCAATATCATTATATGTGATAATATGAAGACAGGATATTGCTTTCTTAAAAGTTGTGTGGAGCGTGTGGAGAAAATGTAGGAAATTTGTCTGTGTCATGGCCTCGTTTTCTTCTTTTTCTCCTGCTGTGGATGTTTGCTCATTGTGGGAGAAACACTCAGCAATTCTGGAAGCTTCTAAGGACCCCATTAAAAAATCATGAATCAATTTAAACTTGTTCAAAATTTCAAACAGAGCTATCATTAAATATTCACTGGGACTTCCTCTGTCTGCCACTTGTAAATACATCATTGGTATTGCTGTGGCTGATGAAGGTTGGCTCAGAATGAGTCCAGCACTTGTGTGTTTGATCTTTGACTGTGGTGTCAAGGGCAAGTTATCAACATGAGGTCTTCACTAGAGGTGTTTACTGTCGGCAAAGCAGTCTTTTCATATCACATTAAACAACAGTAAAGCCATTTGCACTGTTTAAATCTGAATATTACACCGTTTGATTGCAGCCATTTGTCTCAAGCATCCTTCCAACATTGAAAATCCTCCAACAGCCAGGTGTTAAAAATGAAGAGAGGTCTGTAAGGTGTGAGCACTTTCCTACCTGCAAACTCTCTTATGCATTTGTGTGCTCACATACAAACTCCCTGCTTTCCCTGGTTTCCATGGAAACTTGTGGCGAAGGAACAGAGACTTCAAGGACAGGTATATTTGCAAATGAGACTTCCTTGCACCATATATCCGCTAATCCTACACCAGCAGTTATTCTCCGTTTCATGCTCACTGCTCTGAAAGTGTTTGAAGAGATTTGAAGTGCGCGAGGAAAAACACGGCACATGTTATTTGTCTGTTGGCCTGTTGTGAATCTGGTATATCTGCAGCTCATGCTGTGTTGTATGTTTGCTTGTGCGTGTGTGAGTGTGCGCACCACGTGTTTGGCTACTTCAGATACAAGAACAGACACAAACACAGACATGATCCAATATGGATCCTGATTAGAAGCCCAGACTGTCCTGACTTCAGTCTCACCACAAAGCCACATCAACAGCTAAAATGAGGACAGTAATGTGGACTGTGTCGCTCTTGAGAAGTTGTATCATGGATAATAAATTTAGTGGGTTTTTTTTAAGTTTCAGTCACTTTATATGTGAACTTTAACTCACATTTAGAGATCTTTGACTGCTATTTCTGTTATGCAGAGCACACGGAGGCTCACATCTAGATGATCACATGTCTACTGTCCTTCTTAGAAACATCAGTGTCACGGCTCAGTTGGTTACCTTTGAAATACTTTACAGGCTTTTGTAAAGTATTTTAGCATGATTTTTTGTTACCAACTTTGACTTTTCACATAACAGGACAAAGATTTATAATTGTGTGTGTGTGGGGGTTTGTGTTTTATGCTAACAATTAAGGAAGACACATGCCTTCAGAATTTCCAAAGAACTTCATAAAAGTTTTATGGCATTCTTTGGGAAAATAGCTACACTTCCTTTTCAACCATGAATTTATAACTTCTTCTTTTTTTCACTGTGATTGGTTTTGGGTGTGAAGTGTGAGTGAGTGTTTTCAGCCATAAACAGTCATTGTAACCACTATTATGTAGCAGTGCATTAATAGTAAAAACCTTAAAGTTGATCAGAGGGGGGAAGTAACAATGAAAAAGTAGGCTACTGTGAGTAATACTGGATAATTTCTGGGGTCAATATGCAGTGCCTGACAAGTTTAATGCCATTACTGGCCAAAAGTTAGACAGAATCCCCTATGTACTTGTTTTTTTTGTAGGTATATCTACTTGAGTATTTATTTTTCTGACAACTTTTTACTTTTGGACCCTATTTCAGCCAAATATATGTGCTTTCTACTCCTTGCATTCACAGAATAGGCTTGTTACTTTTGGAAGTGACAGAATGCATAATTGTTGCTTAGAGAGGGAAAGTCTGTAAGGGAGAGAGAAGGGAGTGTAGGCAGTGCACCTGGTGGTGGGAGAATAGCCTACAGTAACAGACAGAAAACTAGCCTTGGAAACACCATGGAGGAAGAAAGTGAACCAGGTTATAGCACTGATGATAACAGAAAGTGGAGCAGGACATTCCAACCAACGGCCTGTAACACAGCTGGTCAACGTTGTCAACAGATTTATGGCTAATGTATTGTGTCCTGCACCAACCTAAAAACCACAAGCTTAGGGATTCAAGACTTCTCCATCTGATCTAAGAAACCAAATACACAAGTCGATTTGATAGCTTTAGTTAATATATGCCACTATGCCACTGTAGTGAGGGGCTAGAACCACTTTTCCGTGCTTGTCTGCCAGAAAATAAATCATAGGTTTGGGTCTGGATGAATAAGTCTTCTGGAAGAGAAGTGTGGGCATTCATTAGCAAAAAAAAACAACAAAGCGCCCGGGATAGCTGAGAAGCTCATTTTCATCAGCAGTTCAAAGAAACTGCATGTAAAAATGAAGAAACAAAATCTAAACTGCAAAGAATTTATTACATTTTTTATTTTTTCTGTACCAACACTGTGAAAGGTTTTATTAAAGTATTTCATTTGATTAGTGTCTAAAACCTTTAGGACTTTGCCAAGTTAATGAAGCAAGTAGTATTGTTTCATTGATGGCAAAACTGTGTTTCTTATTTTTAGTTTCTTTCTTGAGTACAATCAAGAAGTTGTACTTTTTGACTTAAGCAAAATTTCTTCTGCTTTAGCGAAGTAATTTTTGCACACGTAATTCCACTTACCTAAGTACGGAATGTGAATAATTTTGCCACCTCTGAATAACATTTCGGATAATGTTTATGTTGGCAGAAGTTTACACAAGTATTTCTTTGTCATAGTTGTATGCATTGAATTTACAACTCATCTGTGTGTTGTATATTTACAGTGATTCATGGTTCCATATTGACCAGAAATTAATATGTGATCAGTTAAATCCAAGCTATCATCAACCTGAGTTGGCTGGGAACATAAATCTGATATTGTCTTTGTGTAAAACTGAAAAACCTACAGAACCTCAATATAAATGAACTATAAATGCATTTTTGTCTACTTGGTTATTGATTGTTTGTTTGTGCTGATCTGTGTGGTGATAGCTTGATATTTTGTGTGTGCACTGAGTCTCCTCTGCCTGTCCTGTATGTTATTGGCTACATGACTCCAGTGATCACACATGTATGCACAAGCTGTTCTGGCTCCTTATTGCATCCTATACCATATGTCACCCCTGGAGAAACTGTTACCATAAATACGCCATTTTATTTTGTGTAATGCTCTAATATCAGAAAGAAACACCCATTATTTTTCTTCACTATGTAAGCATACACTTGTCTTTCGTGTTCTTATTTATTTTTTTTACTCTTCACACTTGGATCTCTGTGATCAGTTCTGTCATCACACTTGCAATGTGTAAAACCTGTTCATATATCCAATGTTTCTGTCAATTCCTTAGTTAACAGAAGTGATGTTGTCTGGGTGATGAGCTGATAAGTGGAAGAAAAGGATTCTCACAAGCTCCATGCACATCTGCATGGCAACCACCTTCCCTCACCATTTATTCACACACACACACAAACAAATCTATCTATCTATCTATCTATCTATCTATCTATCTATCTATCTATCTATCTATCTATCTATCTATCTATCTATCTATCTATCTATCTATCTATCT
>JAVQJG010072260.1:0-37525 GCA_036024015.1 Craterocephalus amniculus | reverse complement strand
AGCTCATTAATAAAGTAAGTTTAAATGATGATCTAGGTGCTTTTAGTGATGAATGGAAATAATTGTGATCAATCACTCATTAAATTGCTTTATATCGTTTCATATCGATCGGAGGATCCTAGATCAAATCGTATCGAAATCGTATCGTGACTGAATTTGAGATATCGGCAAACATCGAATCGCTGTATCACTATATCGATATAATATCGTATCGTGATCAAACCAGTGATTCCCACCCCTAGAATATTACTACATCTACTGTTTTTGAAGGAAGTTACATTACATATATTGTACATTCACTACAGTGATTTAAAGTCAAACAGTGTTGATGCTGCAGGGAGCAAAGAAAGACACTTTAAAACAGGAATGGTCTACAGCGTTACTATAAAGTGACACATATTTACTTTTAACAGTATGGTTCTCTAAAAAGCGAGACATTTTATTGTAACAATCAATACTGAATGGTATCAATACCTTACACTTTTATCAAGCCTGAGATATTTAGATAATAAAAGAGTACAAGATTTTGATGTCATAAAGGCAACACTGACATGTTACATAAAGTATACACTGAGTTATTTTATGGTCAAACATAAAATCAAGATTTTCTTAGATTTTTTTAATGAGGACAAAAAATTTTATAACAATATATTTTCCTGTTGAACTCTAACAGTGGTTGCAGCGCATCATTTTGACTTTGATCAAAAAGACAAAATGATTTTTCTGCTGCATTTATGAAAAACCGTTACTGAGACGGATAATTACATCAAGAAATATATCTGAGATAATCACTTGCACTTCTTTAATAACTAACAAATAATGTAAAAAGAAGTTCTTAACACGTACATGTGGATTATACCTTAAACATTTAGGAATTTGAAAAATTACAAGCTCAAAGATTCAGAGTGCTGTGTATAATCACTGATATGTCCCTCTAAAAACTCCACTTAATACAAAAACATCCCAATGCAGCATCCTCTGTGTATAATACATAGCATGTTAAGCACAGCAGTACATCAGGATTAAATGGATGAAACAGTGATACATGCTTTTATCACGTCACGGCTGGGTTGTTTTAATACATTGTGTTTTGTTTTGCGAAATGCTGCGCCACTTTAAGGGTTTATTTTAAAACCCTTTTATTTCTTTTTAAGTCTTTAAATGACCTCATCCCACTCGACCTCTCTGAGCTGTTACATATGAGCTCTTCTTCCTCCTCAGCTAATCAGCCGTTGCTGGAGGTGCCAGTGATGTGGCGGAAGTTCAGCTTTTGTAGAAAACACTGCAACTGCAAGTTCAACAGGCTTCTTTTCTGCCCTTCTTAAAACTCAGCTCTTGTCATTGGTGTTTCATCCAGCACGAAAGGTGTTTTATTGCAATTTCTTTTCATTATTTCTTATATTTCTGTTTAATGTCAACCAGATTTTATGTCTTTTTGCCTTTTAATGTTTCAGTTTTTATTATTGTTGAGTAGCTGCTTTTGTCAAGTGCTTTGTAAATAAAGTTGGCTTGGCTGGCTTGCCTTAAATCATCAAAATGCAATCAACATACTTTGACATCCAAGAAGGTATCATTTTGAATGTGTAGCATCCAATACATTTGCTGCAACCTAAACTTTTACACTTCCTGCTACTTTAATCAGCTGCCTACGGGACTAATAATCCCTTCTACATTTTCTAGTACTCTAGATGTGATTAGCTGCCATCGGGTGGCAGTACAGTCATATTACTGCAAAAACCCCAAGACAAGAGCTACTTTATGTCAAGGTAACAGATCAAAAACACACAGATGTCATCTCGCAAGTTTCTAAATGAAAACAGTGCAATTACCCCCCCCCCCCCCCCCGCACAGAAAAACCCACACAAAAAAAAAGAAAAAACATTTACAGCCACAGTGCAGTCGAGTCGCATCTGGTTAGAAGTGATGTCGCCTTGACTTGAGCGACTGTCTCCTCTTCCTCTTCCTGTGGCACTGCTCCCTCCTTTCTGGCCAGGGAAAACCACTTTCAGCTGTCCGGTAGGCCTCATCGTACTCATCACTGTCAGAGTCTGCCTCAGCCACAGGGAAAACTCTGTCTGGGAAAACTTCTTTTAGCTTGGAGGCAAAGAAAGTCTCGAGGCTGCCGCCTGCTTGGGCCACCTCAGAGTCGGGCTGCAGGCAGAAAATAAAATTGCCATTACAGTCCCAGTGAATGCAGTATGTACTGGCTGATGATGATGTTAATTCAGACTATTGACTGTGATCATGAGACAAATATACTGACATACAATGTTTTACTCACATAATTGAACTTCGCACAGTTGCGGAACATGAGATAGACGTCAGCCACAAACTGATCGGGTGAGATGTAATGCCTGGGATTCCCCTTACTGAGTCTGGCTCTGATCACAGACAGATCCATTGGCCTCTTGATGATCTGGTAGTAATGGCGTGCCTGCACAGCAAGGCAGTGACACTTAAAACTTATATCTACATTAGCTCTGATGCATTCATTCAAAAAAAGCAATAACCTCAGTGCAGAAAGTAGGTGATCATTTTATGTCCTAGAAGAAATTATTTGACTTAAAGTTTGACTCAAATTCAGATATTTTCATTGAGACAAGTAATATATCAGACAGAAGTTGCTTAAAATGTGCTAAAAGCTAATAACAGTGGTTTACAAAAGATGGTGTTGGACTGTTTAACTGTTTTTGACCTGCTCTCCGGTCAACATTTTAAAGGAGAACTTTGGTATTTTTCAATGGACCTACAGTATTTTGTAGCATGAAATTCGATCATTTACTCACCCAGTTTTGGTGCAACTTGAACTCCTTCAGAAGATATTTAGATCCACTCACAATCAGCACATATCCATATAATGTGAGCGTTCGGGGCAAGTGCCGCTCGGCCTCTAAATAAGGCATTATCTGCCACAAAACCCCTTCATTTTACCAAATTGTGTTAGGAAATGCTAGTCCGATCCCTCTGTGACCCGGAAGCAGATTGTACTTCCTTTGTTCAAGCCTCTTGCACATGCCTGCCACGGCGATGACATCACTACCATGCTCCAGTTAAGGAGTTTTGTGGCAGATAATGCCTTATTTAGAGGCATAGTGGCACTTGTCCTGAATGCTTCCATTATATGGACATATGCTAATCAAGAGTGGATCTAAATATCTTCCAAAGGAGTTCAAGTTGCACCAAAAGTGTCTGGGTTATTAAATTATCGTATTTCATGCTACAAAATAGGTCCAGGTTGAAAAATATCTCCCCAAACACTGGAACCTTATAAATAGACCAACAACATGATATCAGCTTCACACTAGCGGCTAGTCAGCATTTATAATCTTTCAATATTTAACAGTGTAGGTGATGTAGTTCACAGCTGGAAGGTGGCAGAAATATTTAATTCTCTTAATCCATGTTTGCAATGTCGCATCTAAACAATTTGCATTGTTGAAATATGAACTCTGCTCTGTTTACCTGTGTGTTTCATTTGGGATAATCTGGGGTTGACACACCACTAGCATCTGACAGCAGACCTCATTGCACTGTTTTAATCCTTTCTCTTAGGATTTGGTTCAGTGGTTATCAATTAATTCAGCTGCCATGGAACAAACTAATAGCATGGGTTCATTTCTGCTTTGCTCAGACTTTGATATTAGGAAAATAATAAAATTTTAACAGACAGACCAAAGTCATCAATCTAAAAACATCAGGGGTCTGCAACCTGGGCTATTTGGACCTTCCACAATGGCTTTTAGCAGCATCGGCTACAAAAGATCAACTAAACTTCTTAAATATAGATATTGTGATAAATGACTGTTTTAGCAGTTTTTTCATGAAATAATTTTGCAATGTACATGCATGTGAGCATGTGACCAACATAAATTAATTTAAACTAGTCAGCAATCAAGAACAAACAGGTAACACAAAGAAATGCAGCTAAAAAAGAAGTGAATGATGTGAGTGGAAACAACGAAGGCCTAAAATTCATTTTAAAAATCAGCTTTGTGAATACCTTATGAAGAAGAAAATGGCCCTGAGGATATTCTCCCTAGGCTTTGATGAAAAAAACTATAAAATATGAAAGAAACTTTAATCAGAGGAAAACATCCTGGGGGGGAGGGGGCTTTTAGGCCCTAGAACGCTGGCAAATACAGCAACACTTCGAAAAAGAGGAAAACACCTCTGGTTGCTAATGTGTTACTGAAAGTAAAATAAAAAATAAATGATCCTAAGAAAGAAAACAAAAAAGTCTGTTGCAACAGAACTTGTATCATGACGATCACTCACAAGTGGACTGACAGGCTCATGGAAGGGAGCACTTAGGATATTGCTGAGGATCAGAAGAGTCAGTCTCTCACATTTCTGCAACATCAAACAAAACTGTTAGAAATTCAAGGGCAAAAAAAAAAACATTCAACAAGCCAAAAACTGCTAGACATTGTTATTGTAACAGGAGTGGAGCTGATGCATTGACCTACCCTTTGGTCATACGCTGACAGCCCATTGGCTGTGTGTACTCCAGCTGTTCGCTCATTCTCACAGTTGTACTCGACCTCTGGTTGTACAACATCTCTGCACAGGCTGCACACCCAATCGCCTCTGAACATGATCACACACAGCATCAAGTCGGTCATTACAGCTTTGAATGAACCTTTTATTCGGATGTGTGAGATGCTGAACCATTAAATTTGAGGATACAGAAGGAAAAGCTTACGATGGGAAAGTCAGCAGAGGCGGGATGTGGCACGACAGATGGAAGACTTTAGGACAGCGGTCGCAGCAAAGCAGCTCCCCTCCAATCAGACACACGGCGCAGAAGTCCTCGTTCTCCATTTCAGCCCCTTCCTGCTCAGACTGGATCTCCTCTGTGTCTCTCTGACCGGCAGGGTTTGCGATGAGAAGCGGCCTCTGAACGGGTCTGATATGGGAGTCCTCCTCCAGGTCGGAGCGAAGCGGCTGTGGGTCATCTGTAGTAAGCTCAGTTTCAGATTCGACATCCAGCTCAGACTCCGCAAAGCCCTGGGAGTCTGGAGGCGGATCGGACACGGCATCAGAATCGGTCTCAGCCTGAAAAGTGGGATAATATTCAGGCTGGGTGTCAGACTCCGTCTGAGCATCGCCTGACTCTGTGTACACATCCAGCTCTTGGCCATCTTCTGATCCTCCTCCTCCTCCATCTGATTCTGGATCCGCCTCAAACTCCAGACTTGGCTCAGAATCCCTGCAAAGCCTCATTTCTCCCGCTGATGCCGACTTCTTCTCAGCCACACATTCCAGTTCAGCCTCAGATGAAGATGGTGCATTCAGATCAGAGTCTGGTGACACATCTGAGTCTAGCTGCGAGTCTGAATCATTTGGAGAAACAAGAGCATCCTCGGAGGCTGACCTGGGATCAGAGTCTGAATCCAGATCAAGTGCAGAGTAATTCTGTGGCACATATACGGAGTCAGTGGGAAGCAGCGTGGATGTTTGGTGAGAGCGCAGTCTCCCTCTGTTAGCGAGGGCGTCAGAATCACAGCCGGCTGACAGTTTGATAGAGTGACTACGAGTCTGCCGCTCTGCATACGATGGCCCCACCAGTGAGCGAGGGCTTCTCCTGGTGAGAGGGCCTCCTGCTTTCACCTGCGTCTGCAAGACAAGAGAAGAGAAGAGAGTTCCAGACTGTACAAACCTCTGCAACTAATAAGAATCAGGAAATATTATTCGTTCTAGAAGGAGGCGGAAACACCAGAGAAGACAGAGTGTTTGAGGTCAAAGCATCTTGTGGACCAAGCTGCCAGAGGAAAAGCATGATATGAAAATTGATATATTTTTGTTTGCAGGAAGATGACAGTCCAGCAATATGATCAAAAGATGAGAGCTCCTGCACATTTTTTCCAATCATAAACAAGAAAACAAAAACATGCACAACAGAAAATAGAATCACACACTTCAGCTCTTTACACCTAATTTTCAAACTTTGCACAGCTCAGCGGATAAATTAGGTCCCTCTTAATGGCTGGTCAGGCTCTTCAATCAATATACAACCCATCCAGTCCATCAAGTTGAAAAAAAGAAACAACAGAACCAAACAGTTTGGCTTTTATAGTAGTACGTCTTGTTGAGTTTGATGAGATGATCTATACCTCACCACAGCAGTGAGTGCAGCAAATTAGCCTGGCTTAGCTTAGCTTAGCTTGGGACATACACCACAAACAGAAAAAAAACCATTAGACTGGGTCTGTTTGAACATCAAATGGTAAAGAAAATATAATAAAATCCATGAAAACACATAATTAATTTGTTTGTTTTAATTAATAACCTGAAGCCTTTGGTGTTTCATTTAAATACCTTGAACTAGGTAAAAGCAATCAGACGTACCTCAGGTGTTAGATCATGTCTGCTTTTCTGCTGAGGGACATTTTCGCTGCTGTCCATCCCGCTGGCAGGCAAAGGGTCACTCTGTCTCCGTCCATGTGGTGGCAGTTGTGACACAAGTATTTTAAGGCGCTCTAAGCAAACTACTGGAACCCTGGACCTGCACGAGTCCTTTGGGAGGTCTTCATTACTTTAGAGGGAAGCGGAGAATCAGGAATGACAACCGGAGTTTATTCTCACAGCTTGTGAGCGGCTGTAAAGTTGGCTCAGAGATCACTCACCTGTTTAAGCTGTTTCTTGTGACTGTCTGTTTCTCCTGAGTTCCATATTCAGCTTCTCCACCTGTTATTGTGGAAGGATGGTTTAAAAGAAAAGTGGCAGAGTTGCTTATGTATACAGTTTTATATCTTGTTCATTTTTAGGATAAAAGACTAATGGAAAATGAAACATTCCAGTACCTGGCTCCATTTTATAAGACAGGGAAGGAGACAGGTTCCCTCTGGATGGAGCTATGTCAGATGTTTCCTTAACAACACAAAGCAACCCGTCTGAGGCTCTCCTCTGTCTGGGATCCATAATGTCATACTAAGAAAAACAACATAGACATAATGTTTAACTAAGACAACAACTCCATGATGAAAACAGTGTATATGTACCATGACCATGAAGCTTTAACCCAAATATTAATAAAAGGGATTTCTAAAATCAATAAAGAGAGAGACTGTTTAGTTTTGCATTAGGGTAGCGTGGCCTGTAGGATGTTACACGTTTAGCCACCTGGTGGCCAAAAGTTACACAGTGTCCCTTTAAGTGGAAATGAACTCAGATTGTGCAAACAGAGATTGCATCTTTCTTTTTTTTTCTTAGCAATTTTCTCTCATTTCTCAACCACAAAGCTTTTGATGTGATTGTGTTTGAGGTGGCCCCAGGCATCGAGCCTCCACCAGAATGATGGGTGGCTTCAGTGCTTTAGTCATGTCTTTTAAAAATCTCACTCCCAACTATCACATTTTACCATGACAACTGAGCATCTCTATTTCTAAATGTCATATGATGTGATGGAAAGCTTCAGAAGGTTGTCTCTTCCTCTCTACTGCTGGTGCTCCAATATTTCCATGAGATGCTCTGTTCCAGGACGGTTCTACAGTCATCTGTGAATTACTGCAGCATAGTTTCTAACACGTTTATCTTTGCAGCGCTGGAACTCTTATGTGGAAAGTGCACATCTCAATTTTCTCTCCAATTCTCTCATCTCATCTGCATCTGTGATTATATTCTGATGGAGGGTTACCTTCTTTGAAGCCTCTGCATCTGGGTTGTTATTGCATCCTGGAGGCCTTTCGTTGTAGGGGCTGGTAGATGGAGCTGCCAGCTCTGTTGGGATGCTTCGGGAGCGCCTCGCCCTCCTTGAGCACGCTGAACTAGGGCTGAGCTTGCTGCTCTGCACATCAGATACACACTCGTGGCCTGTCGCAGACACCTCCAGGGATGTGGATCTCTGTCAGATACACAAACACAAACATAATGGGGTCCACACAGATTCCCTGTTTAGCCCATTAACAACTGAAGAGAAGAGGGAAAAGAAGTGGGATGTGTGTGGTGGATGGATGAATAAAACCACTGCTCACTCTGTTTGTTAAAAATTCAAAACAATCCTTACAATCATGCTGCATATATTAGTCTTATTGTAGGAGCAGTGAAGGGTTTAGCAACCACACCAATTAGCAAATGCAAATTCAGTATCAGGGGTTCAGGGTGTCACTTTGATTAAGCCGGACCTGGAGACCATTGTGTCTTTGGCTCTCGTTGCAGTCGAACTAATACACAAAATCTTCTTGAAACACCTTTCATGTGTTTTCAGCTAAATCAGGGAGGGGGACTGAAGAATTATTTCACACCAGCTTTTTTTAAATTTTTTTTTTTTACAGCACCAGCTTTTCTTTTTTGTTTCACTTGAACACCATCATACATATTCAGGCCAGGCTCACACTAAGCGCACACTCCTAAGTATCATGCGATTAAAACACTTACCTGATCTGTGCCCCCTGGGAGGAAATGCAGGATTCAGACTGGAGAGGAAAATAGACTCTAATCCTTCTCTCTGGAAGGATGGGGAGCAGGAATTTATCTAGCTGCAAACCAGGACTAAAAATCAAACTGGCAGCTCCCACTATTCCCTCAGTGGCTCATTAATGACAGGTTAAGTACATAAATGAGTGTGCCCAAGTGGCTTTATATCATTTTCAGATGCAGTGACTTGAAAATGTAAAAATAATATGTCTTTGTGCTTGTAATCATCCATCTTGAGAATTTGTCAGAGAGGTGATTATGCAGCTGCTAAAAACTCTGGCATCAAGTATGATTATGATGAAGAGACTGCTATGAACTGCTCTGCTTTAATTGTCAGAGTGGCTCTTTATTTTCCATCATCTTTCTTTATGAAAGCAGGAGCAGGATTCTTTCACACCATCTGTTTTCAAGGCAAGCTGTCAACTTTTGGAAGTCAACGTTCTGGCTTTAAAATAAAGAGTTCCTTTCAATTTCTGTCATTAATGGGTATTTTTCTACACCGAATATTACCTTCAAACACAAGATGCTCTAAAAGCCTTTCTCACATGAAAACTTTTCTCATCATCTTTAAAAAATGGCTTAAATGTAACTGCATTAAATAATTATAGACACAAAATTCAAAGAGTGTTTGAACATCTGTGTTTTAGAAGAAATGGACTCGACTGATCAGTAGTGGCTTTTGAGAGGTGAGTATAAACAGCTTTGTGTGGTTTACCATATCATGAGCTGCAAGTTTGGTCAATAAGTCACTTGAGCCCATAGAAACTGCAAAAACCACGTGTGAAACGAAAAACTGAGGACTGCGGAGCAAAGAATCCCACCAGACATGTTACTTTGATCTTGTGGCTGTAAAAACATTCAAACGGTTTTTGCAGCTGTGTTGCCTTTCCTCTTAACATCATGAAGTTGTGTCCAGGTAGGGATTTGTAACTAGCAAATTGACATGTGGAGCGCATTTCTGACTAAACGTCTACTTGGCATTGAAGTTGTTTGTAGGAGCTGTAGAGGGTTTTCTATCACAGGTAGGAATCAAATTTTGTGGGTTTTTTTGATTGTTTTTTTAGATATATTTTAGCTACTGATATGATGCTTTTTTATTTTACTATTTCATTGTTAGGACTATCATTGTAGGGTTTCTTGTCTTACCTTGCCATCTCTGTGGTTTCTGGGTGTCAGTGCAGCTCTGGTTTTCTGATCTGCTGCTAAAGAAGTTTGCAGCTGCAGCGTGTGTTGGACAGGACTCTGCTCCCTCCTGTCTGTCTGCAGCTCTTCATCCAGCGCCCCTTTGCTTTCAGCCACTGTTTGTCTGCAGGTCTCCTCCAATCTGCATCTCGCCTCCCAGCTCTCCTCAGTTCCCACATCTCTGCTCATCCCTGCCTGGCTCAGTTCCTGATGCAAAGCCATGCCACTTGACAGCTTCCCCTTACACTGTCCGAGGCTGGAGCGGTCTGCGCTTGGCTGCGTCTGGCTGTCTGGATGCATTTCTTTCTGGTGTTGTTGACAAGACAGGTAAGCTACAGCCTGTGAGTGGGGCAGGGAGTCAGAGGTTTGTGGCTGTGCTGCAGATCCACGGTTGCAATTGAGCTGCATGGGCCCTACGACTGGGACAGGAGATGTAGGACGAGGACAATGCAAGGTGGTTTCTGTCTCCCAGCACCGCTGGAGTTGCTGGTTCTGGTGCAGGGGGGTTGAGATAAGACTGGGCTGATTGCAGTTGGAGTTGTAAAGTGTGGTTTCCATCTGGCTTTTGTCCAAACTGGTCAGATCTGACTGAGGGGGAATGCCGTGCAAGCAACACATCTGGGGCTCGCAGCAGGCCTGGTACCCACAGCCTGGCTCTCTGCCTCTGTGAAACATGGTGGGCAGAGACAAGCAGGTGATGGGCTGGGGCCTCAAAATACTGGAACAAGCCAAGCCTGAAGGAAAAGTACAGTTTCCCCCCTCAACAGTCAGCTGGCCTGGAGAACAACAGAGGACAGAGCTCTGTTAAAAGAATAATACATCACATGTCATGCATTGAAATATCACTGATAGCAGATGTACATTTGTTTGTGCTGATAGTTTTTTAGTTAATCTGAGAAAAACCTAAACCTTCGGACTACTTGTTCAGCCATTCATTTTGATTTTCATGCACATTTTACTGAGACCTAATTTGAAAATTCAGCATTATGAATCTAAATTAAACACACAATATTTTACTAAAGTCATCGTGGGTTTATTCAGTCTACCTAGAGAAGAAATCTGCTTTGTCCAGTAACTTGCATCCCAGTTGAATTTGATCTTTACAGGACTCCAAGAGTCTGAGAGGAAAGACGCCTCAAGAAGCTGCTGCATCTGGAGGGAAATCTGCAGGAAGAACATTGAACATTGATGAAAAAACGGGTGCGTTTATTACACTTATTTTATGATTTCCAAAAAAGTTCAATAACATTTTGAGTCAACTATATGCTATAACACATCCACATAATGACATAATGGATTCTAATATAAATCAAAAGATTAAGTGATCTAATGAATGTATACTTAAAGCAGAATTTCGTTGTTTTTTTTTAACCTGGGGTCTCTTTTCATCTTTCCTTTCATACATGTGAGTGATGGAGAAAGGAACGTTCAAGACTATCAGAGCATTTCAGTGTGGGAAAGAAGAACGCTTTTAGGGCGAACTTAAAAGCAGAGCCAGCTGCCCAACACTCACCATTAGCTGTGCTGTTAGCTGCCTGTCGGCTAAATACTGGAGCTATCTTGAACGTTCCTTTCTCCATCACTCACATGTATGAAAGGAAAGATGAAAACAGACCCCAGGTTCAAAATAAGCGAAATTCTCCTTTAACTCAGTCGAAGCTGCAGAACCCTGTATGTAAGTAAATTGATACACCCAAATGTTGTACCAGATCTTAATGGGTCAAGTATCTCAAGACACTCATTACCAAGACTATTATGAAAACTCGGGCAAATAAATCGAGACATCCTGACTTTTTGTCCTTTGTATGGGCAAAGTTCCAAAAGCACTGCATCTTACACTTCCTACAATGCCCACAGCCTATTTTTAGACCGCAGCTGCCTGATAAATGTCTCCATCTTTCAAACTCCATGCTCCCACTAACACAGGTTCTGTATCTAAGCTGAACTACAGTCACCGATGCAACTTCAGCTATTTTTCTCAGGCTTACTGTAACACTGATCCTTCTTAAACAAGGAGGACGCTCCTACTGAGGAACAATCTCCATGACCAGAGATCTTTACAAGTGTAATCATAGTAGTCCTCAAATATAAACAAAAAGGGGTTTACTTTTGTCGAGGCAATAAAGAGGGCATCTCACTTCTTCTGTTACGCCAAAGAAATGAATATTAGAGCCCTAGCAGAACTGAGTGTGCATGTTTTTATTATAGTAGGACAGTGTGCGTCTGCTGACTGTCTCACCAAAGCCCTGCTGAAGAGCACCGGACCTCTGCAGTGGGGGGTTGTCGCCCAGGTGATGAACTTCTGAATGTGGTCCAGCTGGCCACATAGCTCTATAGCCCCTTGCAGCTGGTCCTCTAAACGCTGCTGAAAGTCCTCTGAAATCTTCTGCAGAAACATCCAGAAATATGCATGAAGTCTTATTTGTTTACTGGCCGACAGAAAGTGTCGCAGGTAGATTTCAGTCAACAGCAGTAGCACCTGAGCTGTTTGTTTAAGTGACTTGGACAAATTATAACGGGGTTTTGTTGGCTTGCTTTCGGGGCAGCTGTGGATTCTCTGTATGAACTCTCACAGCTGGCTGAATGATAAGAAGCAAGAAATAAAAGAAGGAGTAATTACCTCCAGTTGCTCTATTAATAGGTTGGCTCGTTTGTTAAGCTCGTTCATCATAATCATCTTTGCCATTTTAATCTGGTTTTCCGCCTTCCTGTGTGCAATCTTTACTCCGTGCAGTCTACGCAGACAGAAAGGAAAGGAAAAGATTTCAGTCCAGCAAAATCATGCAAAAAAGCAACATTTTATGTATTTGTGTCTTCTGTTGTGACAACTGGAACTATGTATGATCACGTCTGCCAGATTTGAAACCAACCTGTCTTCTATCTGTTTAGCATTGTTCTCCACTGCAGACCTCCTCTCTTCCACTTGCATCATCAGGCTCTCAAACAGCCATTGCTGATCTTGGAGGGCCTTCCCGATCTGCATCACCCTAAACACATAACATCACAGTATGAAGCACACAGAAAGGTCACTAATTCATTCTTTGGGCAGGATGAACACCAGAATTAAATTTGTTTCTCCTGAGGACAAGACATTATGCAGGCGACCTTTGAGACAGCAACTGCACAGTATCGCCACCGAAAACAGAACGGTATGAATACTTAATGGAAGTTAGGCCGACCAAGGGTAGTGTATGCAGATACACAAGATAAAAGTGACAGGATAGTTAAAGAGCGCTTCGGTTTAAAGGTGTTTAACCTGCAGTTAGCCCCTCTCCGCAGTGTCCTTGTGTTGTGTTTTTGAAGACTGACCTGTGGTTTTTGTGGGAGGACAGGTGACAGCTGCTGCAGCACAGAAGGTCACATGACTCACAAAAAAGCTCCAAGGGCTCCTGTCTGTGAGAGTGGCACATGAGGAGGGAACAAGGATACGACCCTGGGCCTGAAAGACGTAGAGGGAGGAGGGAGAGAGGACACAGAGCATTAGCAACAGTCGATAGGCAGTTCACACGGAGAGCTGGAGCAGGATTGGTAACATGTGCTGTTAGTGCAGACACTCCTTAAAATATATTCAAAGGTATCTTAGTACATTTCTATCTGCTAATCTATAACTTTTTGATGACCATTGTTCTCTAAGTTGATCTGAAGAAGGTTTGTGATGAAAGTTTCTTTACCAACCAAGTTTGAAATTCACAAATGGCCTGCTGCATTGCATCATGGTCTCTTGGTCATGTAGCTTATATCACAAGTTAAAATCTGGCCATTATATGTTCTCTTAGACTACAGAGGCTCATTGCATTTTTGGGATGAAGGTAAGAGTGCCTTTTATCAAAAATGTTTTAAAAATGTATCCTTTTTTATTCATCATATTGTGATTTGCAGCAGAATCTGTTTGTCTTTTCTCAGAAACACTTCTGTTTCTTCATCAATTCTGGGTTTGCTCCCACCGGCCAGCCAGCGTGTTAAAACAAACGAGGGGATGTGGGTTATTTTCTGTGATCCATACAAGGAAATAGTGCAATGTGTCACACTCTGAAACCACATCCACTGAGGGCAAAAACATTGTGTGCCACCGTATGCACCTCAGTGATTAAACACTATCAAAATGCCTACAGACTGTTCGAGGCATGAGGTCTCACTTGTGCCAAAAGATTATTTTAGCAACTTTTATACAAAACAAATTCAAATGCAGAACATACATTGTTTTGCCTCCCAACATGTGGCGCACATTCATATCTATTTTCCTACATTCAAAACACTTCAATCGTGCCCTCATAAGAGAGCAGAAATGTACAACACAATATTTCTTTATATGTGTTGGAGCATCATGTTCTCCAACGCTATGTTTAGGTCAGTCAGAGTTATTGCATACATACATACATACTGTCACTCCTACTTCAGAAACAACAAATATTTGCAGCTTAGAACTGCAGACGTGAGATCGGCAATAAGGATCTCAAATAATCAAGCTTCTTTAAATGTCCCGTTCACAAAGCTAAAGGGAAGCATTCTCAACACAGTAGTTCACATTGTAAATATGGTTTCCTAATTCAAACTAATGCAAATGTTTTGTTCATTAGACCTAACCAACAAATTTTGGTTTGTTTTTTTTTTTCATACCATTATTTGGCAGCCTGACAGTTATGAGATCATGTGTTGTAGTTTCAGCTGTGTTCAGCCATCCACTGCAGTTTTTTTTTCTAACACAAAGGGGTTTTTTTTATGTTCACAAAAGCCAGTGCACTCTGGCGATGCAAAAATAAAGAGTTCATTCATTTACATACAACATGATCAAGTTTTACATAGTGCTACAGTTGATTTAATGGGGATTTAAAATAATCTATGACAATCTATAGGCTTAAATCTGCATTTTGATACAAAATATCAACACACTTGTGGGAAATAGGTTGAGCAGAAGGAAACTGAGGTTACAGTGGGACTTGAGTCACAATAATCTTTCAGTGGAGGCCTTTAAAGTTGCATCAACGACACACATAAAGACACTATAATATTTCTCGTGCATTTCCAAATAGGTCAACAAGCAGCCTTTTGGCCCAAAGAATGTCTGTCTAACAATAACTCGATGGGGTCAAAAAGTGCAGCCCTGCTGCTCTTTGCTGGCCAGCTCACCTCAACCGAGCCCCCCCCTGCCTGCAGATCATCACAGTGTTCTGTGGCAGAGTTGAGCATCACCCTGTGTGCATCAGCCTGATCTGACTGACCACATCCTGTATGTCAGCGCCTTCACACAGCTTTTCTCACAAGTACACAAACCAAACAGTATCACTCTTGTATCACAATTAAAATGTATGGGAACAGCTCATTATGATTTGATAACTTGTGCCAGGTAGGCCTCTGAAATGCAAGCAGTACATCTGCTGGGCATATTTGAGGGGCTTTTAATAGCAACACGCTAATATTAGAAAAATGAAATCATCCAAGCAACTCAGAATCTGGGGCATGAGTTAAAGATAGGTGTAATAAAACACACAGATCTCTAGGAACCATTATCATCCACTGCCACTGTAATGCATTATTCATGCAATGGCTCCTACTGGATTACTGGAACATTTTTAAGAATAACAAACAACCAGAACACAGAGTGGAAAGGAGTGGTGTAGCCCAACTAATCATTTGTCATACCAGCGAGAAAAAGTGGAGATATATACACAAATATCTTGCCTTGTCCAGTAGGAGGCAGGGAGCTGGAGCCTCTCTGGTGCAGGTCAGGACACTGGGTGGCACTGGGCCTCTGGTGCTGGTATGAGTCTGGGTACTGAGAAGCAGTGGGGGCTCTCTGATGCTGGTGCACATCTGTGCACTGGTAACACAACCACTTGTTGCACAGCGTACACAGACTCTGTGCAAGTGTTGGCTCTGTGCACTCTGAGCAGGTCTGAAAAAAGGAAAAAAACTCTTCTGTTTAAAATATGCAGTGAGGACAATCACACAAGACAGTGGGTGATAAAAAGATGAAGAGGCCGATGTCAAAAAAAAAAAGTGTTGCTGCTTTACTTGGGGCTAAATCACACTTCAAGGAGTTGTTATAATATCATCATGCTTTAAGACTTTCTGTGGATTATTACTGAGCGTCTTTTGGGGATGAAACCAAACCCATGCGAGAGCACTAGTTGATGTATTACAACAACAGTGATTCGATATTCTAAACAAAACCATCAAAAAAATACAACATACATTAAAAAAGGGATTTTGAAAATGAAATGAAAAAAGGCTGTTTTTCACCTTGAGTTTACATTACCTCTCATTTCAGACATGAGTAAATAAAAGAGCATTCAAGCTGTTGACAGGTGAATATAGAAGATGATGCATAGGACAGCTTTTTGGGACTTTCTTAACCTGCTCCTGTGGAAATATTTATGATTTGTAATGAAGATTTTCTACCCATTTCATTGCAAAGAACACCACATGGGACTAAATCCACTTTAAAAACCCTGCACCTTGTCTGAAGCATTACTTTAGAGGTGAGAAGAGCAAAGCAAGCATGTAAAGCCCATAGATTTTACACAGAAAGACTAGCAGTGCTAATATAGAAACTGCTGCACAAATCAAAGCAATCTTTGGCTGCATCAGAAAGGAAAGTTTAACAGAAGACAGGAAAGAATGCTAAAGAGACATCTTACCTTGTCCATTGCAGTGTGCTGAGAGATGACGTGCTGCCTGCTTAGCTGGAGGGAACAGAGAAGACAGAAAGCAGCCTGATGCCTCAGCAGCAAAAACACTGAGGCTTCTACCTAAAGCAGGAAGCAGTGCGCACCAAAAAGGTGGCCCCAGAGGAGACGGCTTACATGACAGCCTCACTGTGCTCTCTCCTCCCCCAGTTCATCCAAGTGTAGGACCCCTCGCTGCAGAGGAGGAGAGGAGTGTCATGTTCAAACTCATTCTCTGCTTGCTCGCGCCGCCACCAAAGACGAGAGAAAGTCTAATCCTTTTTTTTTCTTAAATAAGCCTGTGCATAATAATTGGGAATTAGGGAGATAACATAATTATTTTTTTAGGGCAAAATATCCCCGGAAGCACTCTCCAAAATGGAGGAGAAAAGGAAGACCTACAATGTGGAAGGAGTGTGAAAGTGTAACAAATGCACCTTTAGTTTGGTTGGAGCGGGCAGCGAGAGGCAGGATGAGGTGATGCTAGGCTCCGCATGTGTCAGGCTATGTGTTGGGCTGGGCTGAGATGGGTGAGCGGTGGCCTTCTTCCCTTTGTCAGCACGAGGAGGGGACAGATCCCAGAGGAGCTACGCTCTAACGTAGAACACCAAAACCGGGTCAGGCTTGGATAAGCTCCAGATGGGACTAGGACGCACTCTTACAACTGCTCCTATAACGGTGAAATTTTTACGCAACAAGGCAGATAACATGTGCAGCACAGTGCGGCAACATTTAAAATAAGTTCACTGTTGACTCAGAGGGAAAATGTAGACTTAGACAGGCGATATTCATAGCCCTGTGACTGTGCAGTGTGTCTGTCAGAGTTTCATGATGGTATACTAGCTGGAAAAAGAACAGAGTAGTGTTGAAGCCAATCAAAACTTAGCAAACGCTCACCGTGAAATACAGTCCAGAATTAAACCAAGACGACATCTGACTTATGAGCAAGTCTGCCTAACAACAAGCCCATCAGCCTGACCTACAAATCTGACTACTTTCTCATCCTTGGATGCTTCAGTGGGGAGCTCAGAGGAATCCCATTCCCCATTGTGCGCTCAAAGACCCAATTTGAAACACAATTAGCCAGTTGTAGTGCACCCTGCTCGGCTCCATAGTATTTTCAACCTGTGCACTCTCTTCCACTGCACCTTCACAGCATTTATCTTTCACGCTGAAACCTCCCGCCAGCTTCACTGCTCTGTTAAGCCGGCACCAGATACGCTCGTCATCTCAAGAGACGTGACAATAATAGAAACCTGAGCTGTGATCTCTCCCTTCTTCTTAACATCTATTAACACTGAGGTGATAAGGTCACAAAGAAGGCGGGATTATCTTCAGCCGTTGTGAAGATATTGTATCGTTTAGCTTCTTCTCCCTTAAACCAACTTAGTTCTCAGCTCTGCAATGACTGGAGAGAAACGTAACCGTTCTGTTTAATGAGCCTTTAGCAGTTGCAGCAGTTGAAATTAATATGTTGTATTGACAGGCTTATCGACAGGTCACTTTGAAGTTTGTCCACAGTTGCCTTAAGTGAAAAGGTATTGTTTTAATGATGAGAGGACTTGGACCAAAAGGTAAAGTCTTCTTCAGGACATCTTAAAGATTCTCACTGTAGTTAAGGTGTAGATTCTACGATGGCAGAGCCTTTGTGTGAAAAAGATGTCTAACACTCTTTGAAATTGTTCACTGTTTGAGCCTAATCAATTATGGCTTTATCTTCTTGTAATGAGCCTGCTCCATCAGAAAAGAAAAAACTATTGAAGAACCTGCACATTCATTAATATTCAGGTAGTCAGCTGACCTCCTATTTAAGGCATATGATGTTGTTGAACCTGACAATCAAGATCACAACGCTCCCCTTAAACTTGGACAGAAGGTGATGACTATGATGGGTCCGGCGACCTGTCCAGGGTGTACCCCGCCTCTCACCTATTCACAGCTAGGATAGGCTCCAGTCCACGCATGACGCAATTGGATTAAGCGGTACAGAAAATGAAATGGCATGAAATCTTCTGAATGCAGTTTGCTAGTTAAATCAAATGTAGTGTAGCACAGGGTGATGCTAGTATTGTAGAACTGAGAAAGCTGCATCCTCTATTCATCTGTGGCTCTTTCAAGAAGACATAAGTTCTCTAATCAAAGCAATCAAAGGCTAAACAATATTTGGATAAAAAAAGTGTTTTTTAGTAAAAAAATTAAAAATCATTTTACATGGACATGTATGTTAATGTAATGATGTCTATGTTTTCTATGTTTGTTATCATTATTGATAAAGTTGGAATTGCAGAATGTTCAAAATTTTAATGCACGCTCTGAGACAAGGATCAAATGTATGCTTAGGTTTTCTGTTATTCGTTCATCTGTTTTTAGCCTTTTTTTAAAGCACTTATTGGACGGAACTTACAATTTCAGTCTTCATGTTACAATTACAATAAAGATGATCTATTCTATTCTTTGCAACAACATTCAGTCACACTGCATGAAGGATCAAAAGCACTATAGGGAATAACACACATTATCTAACGCTTCATCTAATTTTAAGCACATCAACCAAAATCCACACAAACAGCACCTGAGGTGGCATGTTTTTTTAGAAATCAGACCCAAAATTTCCATTTGAAAAAGAAGACTCTCCTGCAAGAATAATGAAAATAAATCTAAAAACAGATTGGTATAAGAGAAGGAAAGAATGAAAAAAGAAACTTTGATTTTATAATAGATACAAAAACAACCTAAATGATTTGATTATTTCATGATATATAAAGACAGATTCATGTCACTGTGTGTTGAGTGTTAATTTTATCAGTGTAAACAGACTAAAACAATGAGCCTACAATTAAGCATCAAATATGCATAAATCACAGTAGTTTCATAAGATATGATTTACTCTGTGAAGCTTTGGGAGTTGGGGATTTCCAGTGATTTTCCATCTGGCATGTTACACGTTTGGCTACCTGTTCCATCTCTTCATGGATGTGTCACTTTGACAGCACTTTATTAAAGCCTCCCCGATTAAGAAGCAGCATGTCAGTCAGATGGCAGAGTATCAGCCCCCGCATCCACGGCACTGCCTCTGCATCAGCAGCCTCCCCTCCAGCGCATCACTGAGCCTGATATTATTTTTTAGAAAGTGCGCATGAGCTTACGCCCCTATCATGGCAACACGGAGCCATCCACAACACAACAGCACAGCCTGCAAACAGAAAGTCTGCGCGGGCATAGTTCTGCGTATACCGGACATCTAGAAACTGTATTTGCGTACAAATTAATACCACTCGTGAAGCGCACAGCTGATGCAAAACATCCTGTCAGCCAAGCATGAGTGAGTGAGTGTGCGTGTGTGGGGATGTCAGAGTGTTGATACTGGTCCGCAAAAACCAGGCTGCCTGCCGAAAAACTCCGGCTCTTCTCTGCTGTATGTGTGTAGCCTATGTGTGTGTATGTGGTGCAGTTTAGTGTGTGCAGAAAGCGGGAGTTTTTTGTTACCTTGACCCGAGAATCTCCCGAGTGTCGATGCCCCCCATCGGATGTCGCTCTTTGGCCCGGACAAAATTTTAGACTCAAAGTCTCGCAGTTAATCGTGAGATTTTCTCCTGCAATACTTCTGACGTCTCTCAAAGCTTTGTGGCACTAACTTGGCAGGAACAATTGGCTAGAGTGAGAGAGGTTGTTTTTTGGTGATCTATTCATTTTTAAAGATCTGTATTCTTCTTCTTCTTCTTCAGACCACGCACTTTGTAAAGAACAGTAGAAAAGGTGAGAAGTTTAAAAGACTTTATGGTAATAACTTCCTTCATACTTATTCTGCAGTGATGCTTTTAATCTGGTCAAACACAAAAGCAAAACTAAAATGTGAATATATTGCATAACAGACACTACACTGCTGTTTTTATTTATGATAACTAAGCTTTTAATAACCCTACTCTGATATCTTAATATATTTCAAGTCAATTCTAAATATTTATATGGAGAAAACAAGTTTGACTTGGGAATAAAAGAGAACATTTAAGTAGAAAAAATTCCATATAACAAAGCAGGACTGAGACATCACCTACAATAGCATCCTTTCAGCTAACCCAAGTAGATTAATGGTTCTTATTCACAATTAGCCTGAAGTGAACAGACAATGGTCCCTCTAGCAAGACCAAAGAAGAGTCAAAACTGTTGACAATGGTCTTTTAACTTGACTCAACCTGTGTTGGACATCTTAATATTGCAATTATTATAAATAAGGGTAAAGTAACAGTATGTGTTTTTACTGAACAGCTGGTTGTGCAGCTTTATCCTGAACACATGATTACTCTTAACTGCAATGAAGGATGCATGCAGAGGGACAGTAACATAGCACCTGGCACCCACAGCGAGCCTCCCAGTGAGGAGAGCTAATAACGGCATGGCAGTGACAGCCACTGGAGTGATGTGCACAGACGTAATTAGGTTACTGGCAGCATGTGGTCGCCGGTGCTACACTGCAACGCCTTTTGGGATCTTACCTTCCTCTAACGCAAAGCTTTGAGGAGAGGTGTCATAAAGATGTCAGTTTAGAAAGAAAAGAACTTATGTCAACTAGCAATATGTAAATTACATAACAAAAGGTGATATCTGCTAGCTTCAGACAGCAATAAAAAAATACTGAAAATGAATATTATAAGAAAAAACACACACACATACGGGCACTGAGGGCACTTAAATGGCTATATTTAATATCAGATGCCAAAGACTGAAGTGTAAAAATGATTTTGTCTTCACTATCTTTTCTCATGTACAGTTTTCGAATACACTCCTTAAACAGAGGACAACACTGTTGTAAAATAATGCAGAATGACAACACATGAACTGTACATCTACGTCCACATCAAGTCACATATACTCATAGACTCTGATAACACAAACACACCTGGACATCAGTGGTTACTCTACGACTCACGCGCTGTGTACCGTCCCGCAATCACTGCCTCATAAGGTACTATAAACATACACTGAAAAGTATCACAGCTTACAGTGAAATAATATTTACATATTTCTGTTTTAAAAACAATCAAGAAAGGCAAAAATCTGAGAGTCTTCTTGAAGCGGAGACTTTGGGTCTTCAGCTCCCCCCCCCCACCTCCTTAGTTCTTTTTGTGAAGAAACTTCATTTTACTTCCTGGAAACAGGAGAAACAAACACATTAAACTCTACAAAATACATTGTAGAAACAACATATATAAACCAACAAAAAATAATAATAAGATGAGTAAAGAAAAGTATGTTGATCAATAGTTTGACATTTTTGCAAGTGATCTGGATGGACGCCCCTAAAGCTAAATGTGGAATCTTCTTTGCTCATTTTTGCCTTCACCTTTAAACTGAAAAACAGAATGATTTCAGATCATCTGCATATTTCGGAAAGCTGCAAAAAAACTCATGCTGATGGCACCACTAACTACAGTATGCACATATAATTTTCTTGCATCTCCACCATAAAACCTGAGGGGCAGTTAGTTGGATGCTTTGAACCACATTGATGGAAAATATGCAAAGTCGAAATGAAGCCAGAATTCTCTTTTAAGGCAGATTTGTCCACTTGGAGTCTTTGTAGAAATCTAAATATTTGCTAATGTGTGTGGCTTACTGATAAAATCTCAGATAATCTCCAGAAATGTTCAAAGTCCCACAAAACACCCCACTTTGAACTATAACTTTTTGTGTAATATTGTTTTTCTCCCAGAAGATATCGACTGCATTACTGAAAGGTTCATTCTCAGTGTGTTTGCATTCTGCTGGATTTTTGCACGTGTTCACATCACAGTGGACTAAAAATGGCTTTAAACCTACTCATGTCAATTATCCTATTATATTCCAAAAACTTATTCAGCATATGAACATTAAATCCACCATTTACAGCAACATTTAACTCCATGAAGCCCACAGAACTGACTGAGGCAACAATATCAACACCTTTGGACTTCTGTACAAACTGTCAACACATTTATAACAGTGGCTTGATGATTCCTGTTATTTTTGGACAACGATGAGTAAAAATCAGAGTAAAGAAGCAGCACCATTCGTAATTTTGTAAAACCACAAAACAAAGTTACAAAAATAATATTTCAAACTTGTGTTTATGCAACAACTAGTTACATTCATGCTTTGTTCAGCTGGCCTGCAACATAACTCACCAAGGCCTTTCAGGAACTTGTTAACTCCACTCTGCTCTGTGTCTGGCAGCTCCTCCAGGTACTGATCCACCCTCTGTTCAAACAGCCCTGTCAACGGGGCAATAGATATGAAGAAAAAAAAGTCACAACATATTTCAGTATTCCAGGAAGTGACATGCTCTTTGTCTGCCAGGAAGAATTCAGTGATGTGGTAAGAAAATATGCTGGGGAAAACTCTCACCCACTAGAGGTCAGTAGAAGTGCAACACTTTCTTTTGCACAGTGAATACAGGGATGGAAATCCTGAGAGACAAGTCTACAGCGCTTAAGCAAGAATAAGAAGAGGGGACATCATAATCAGCCAACATCAGACTACCTTTAGCCCGTGTTTTCCTCAGCTCCCGATCTTGAATGAATCCTGCAAACATCTGAGACTCCATGAAGACTCCGAGGAAACGACGGATGCTCTTCGATGCCACAGACTTGCGGAAAGCCTCTCTTTGGAAGACGCGCTCTCCACGTTCGTTCTGAGTGATGAACAGGGAGTAGTGTCCGATCGTCTCAAGGAAGAAGCGAATAAAAGCCTCTGACACCAGGCTGTTTAAGGAGTTATATTCTGTAGACATTAAAAAGAAGGGATCAATCACTTTTATTTACACTGGAAACATGATGGTGTGATAAATAGACATGTTGCACTGTGTGAGATGAAATATCTAATTGTTTTTTCTAACTCTTACACTGGTTTTGTCTGCGCATATGAAAAGTGAACAAGAAGAGACTGGAAAATCTGAGCAAGCTTCCAAAGACACAGACTCAGGCTTACACAGCCAGAAAAAAATCACAATGTGAACAACTACAGTTTGAGTACAAGAAACTTTTTAATATCCTGAACTGAAACTCCCTGAAGAAAAGATCAGAACAACAGGATCTTTACAAAAAGTTACTACATGTACAAGTCTCTTGATATGGATTCAAGCGTAAACAGGCTGTGATTGACAGGCTGCAGATGTTGCATAACCACACACAGGCAGTGAGTCTGCAACATCAAATGTTCTTCCATGTCATTTTTTCTTCTGAATTGAGGGCAAACAACAACGTTCAATCTTTAACATGATAGTTTCTGTTTTATGTCTTGTCTTTAAAGTCACTTTAGTTAAGGGAACAAATTAACATTACAGTACTTCAGTCACCTGGAAAACCCTGGTTCCCCACACTGGGAGTCAAACCCTGGCCACCTGAGTGTAAACCAGCAAACCTAACCGCTAGACCATACGAGAATATCTAATCAGTCTTTGCCACAGACAGTAGCTTGTGAGACATAACTCCTACAGCATAGTTTATGATTGATCAAAGTTAAACTAATATGTGATCTGCTACTAAATCACCAAACCCTTCCAGCTGACATTAATGTCAGCTACAGAGTTCCACTAAATGAAGTTAACTGATGTATCAACAGCTTAGGAGTTTTGCAGCCAGTGAGAAGTACAATTTGGAAATGATGAAGTAATATAAAATCTTTCAGTTACTTTATATATTGGTGATGAAACAAGACATTTATTGAAAGCTTCAGACAATTCAAAATCATGTCATGTGCAACACAGAAGTTGTAACACCACACTGAACGAACCTTCTCCATGTCCTACTATCCCATACCCTGCATAGATACAGGAAAAGTGGATGCTTTTTTGGCTGCTGATATACAGTACATTTGCCAGGAATCTGCTCTACATTTTCAATTCTAACTCGTATAATTCTGCAATGAGTTTTGTGAAATACTGTTTGCCATAATGTGGAAAATTGGATATCATGCTGATTTTCAGGAAGTCACTAACATGGTATAAGGAGTAACTGATTAATTTTGGGGGTGATTCAGATCATTGTTTGGATCCCCATATAGAGCCACCAGAGGGGGTCATTCTGGCATCAGTGCTACTCCGGAAGACGACATGTGCATTCGGTGGAGTCAGGCCCAGACTGGCCCACAGGAGGAATGGGACAATTCTCAGTGGCCTAACTGGCTTGCTTGTCAAGACAAAGAAAAAAGTCATGGTGCATCATATCGGAGTGGCTGATTGGACTGCCTGGCACTGACGCCTGTGCATAGACAAAATAATATGTGCTGTTCAGCTGTCACTAATTATGGCGACTGATCAAAATGACAGAAATGTCATGTTTAACTAGCAAAGCGCACAGAGACAGAACAGCTGAGATGCAGAGAAAAGTGATGGAGAAATGACCTCAGAATGAAAAGATGAAAGGGGGGAGACATTTGGGGTGGATGAGGGCAAGGGTTGGAAAATTCCAGATATTTTCAAATCAGCAGCAGGAGCGACCATGTGAGCTCACAGTTTATCAAATGAGTGACAGAGGAGAGATGATGCGTGTGTTACACGCTGTAAACTTTATCTGAACCTAATATGATGAGCACTGGTAGACTCTTTCTGTGCAGCTGTAATAATGATCTTTGTACTACTTGTCAAAAGTTTATTCTGTTGTTGCTGCTTTATCTCTCATCGGCCAAAACATAAAAGCTTCTGGTTATTCCAGCCTTGGGTATACAGGGAGTCATATATGAGATTTCCTTACTGTATGTTATAGATAAAATAGGTAATTTTAAATGGTGACAGGTGGAGATTTCAGCTGAACTAGTCCTTACATTTCGGCTACTGTCCACATCTGTCCTTGTCCAAGTCAGAAACAGCTGTAAACTGAGCCAGCGAGGAACATTTTATTAGTCCAGCTTGAAAGCTGATGAGCAAACTTTCTGGTATTTAACTGGCTGGAAATGACATGACTGCAGCTTTTTATGCTTGTTGTCTTATGATACTGCCTGAGATATTTGGTGGGTCCTGCAGGACCAAACATACCTCCACAGGTGGAGGTGCTGCATGGAAAAGTCTGGGAACTCCTCTTAAAGTTGGACAGTGTCTTACTTGCCCAAGTTGAGTTGACTTTTCCTTATCTAATAGCAGCTGAATCACATCAGGTGACGCTGCTATTGCCTACCTGTGTTTGTTTTTTACTGTTCAAGCAGGCGTTGCTCTTAAAAACTTTAAGATTTGGCAAGTTTCAACATAACTGTTTAACCTTATCCCAACTTCCCACCAGTCAGGTCACAACGCCCATCATAATCATCACAAACACCATGATCTCACTTCCAGCATCGGTCCGTCTGAGTCTCAGTCATTAAAAGTCTGTACAGAGGTTTTCCTTTCCCAGCATTGCTCACACAGTTGCTCTAATCCACCTAGAGAGACGTAACAGAGAGAGATGATCTGTCGCTTAGTCACCTTCATCTGACTCGCTGTCAGAGTCCTGGTTGATGATATCATTCCTCTGCTCAAGCGCTTGCTCAAGAGCTGCTTGAAGTTTCCGCGGCAACAGCGAAGCCTCGTCATCCATCTATAAACAAATGGAAGCACCAGTGATGAACCACAGCGTGTGGAGGATCAGCTACAAAGGCTCAGCCTTATAGACACCAGCATGTTTTACAACTCGCTTAAATCTCCCTCTTCATCCCAGTCTGACACACACAGGACTTTAAACTGCAGGGTTACTGTGTCTGTTACATGTGATTGCTGATATTCACTGGTATCCGTTTGCCACATGATGACACAATTGCTACTGCACAGTCAAACTTGGATGGTGTGGGTGTAAGTTCAGGTTTTTCTTTGTTCTGTCAGTGAGAGCACCGACCTGTCGGATGAAGCGGTCCGTTCCCAGGTCGACCATTAAAGCCTGAGGGAAAGAGAGGATATGTCGTTGTCTTAGAATGAGTTATGACACAGCTTTTAATCCACTCAAGAACATTGTTTAATAAAATGAGGAGCTGAATAAGCTTGCAAATTATATATAAAACACAAGAAGAAGTCAGTAAACAGCAGGAAGAGGGGTGTGAACATTGAGCTGACACTAACTATGAGCTACTCTCTTTTCACCAAAGTCTCCTGTCAATCTGAAATTTAGAAAAAAGTACTTTTTCAAACTTTTACTAAGTTTGTTCTTACTGAATATCCATCATGAGTTATAACCAGGACTGTGAGGAGGGAAAGGGTTTTTGGCTGGTGGCATCCAGACACTGGCTACACGGCTGCCTTTACCAAAACCAATTAGATTATCTATCTGTTTGTCTGTGGTTACACACAACAAATAAATGATTTTATGGGCTAGTTACGAGGCAGAATGCAGCAGAAATTAATGTCAATTTGCTTTGTAACAACCCTTCATCCATTATTTAATCAAGATTAAATTCTTGATTATTCAAGATTCTTGATTTATTCATTCTTTTTTTTTTTGGCATGTGAGATGTTTTTTTTATCATGAAGTCATTTTAGGTTGCATTGCATTGATAGGACCCAAAATCAGTTTCATGTTATGGACGAGTGCAGCATAGGGATGTTTCTGCAGTTTTCATAAAAGATGAAAAAAGAAAAAAAAAAACACAAAATACAAAGAACATCAAAATTATTTTCAATGAATGCTATAAAAGTCAGACAAATTTACTCCTGTTTGATTGCATCTTTTTCTTTGTCTCCAGTCACCTGGCTGCTTCCAAATTAAATAAACCACATAATGAGATTAGAGGCAGAGGAAGTCAAACAGTCACAGTAACAATCTCCAGTTAATAATGGGATTACTTTGGCTTTTTTTAACATATCAGTCAGTACACACAAACCCAGGATTACAACAGAGAGAGATTTTAATCAGAAAGACAGAAACAGGGCAATCAGACAGATCTAGAAGCTTTAGACTCTAAACTGCAAACAATGGACAACAGAAGACGCTGTACACACCTCCTCCACAGGCAGCTCTTTAAGTTTAGGCAGTGAGCTGGACAGCAGCCCCACTAGGAAGGGAGTGGGACAGCAGACGATATCCAACATGGACCCTGGCAGTACGGGGATGAAGGTGTGTTGCCAAGAGAAGGGGTAGAGCAGTGCCACTACTGCATGCATGCAGCTGGATAGGGTACTGATGATGGGAGACAAAAACCAAGACACATATATCATGTTCTGACCCATACAGCAACACTGCAGAGGCCATACTTCATTTCATTTTAACTCCATCACTAGAATATTACATGTTTATAGACTGAAAACGTACACAAGGCTGAGCTGGGTTTTTGTAACATAGAGGCTAAATAAGTGAAACCCTGAATATCCAAACAGCTGACTGACATTTCTGAAAGCTAAATTACATTTTCTTTAAGAAAGCTTTTGTCAGTGATGTGGTCATTTTTTAAATAAGCTGGTTCACCTCATAAAAAAACAACATAGTCACACTATTTCCAAAAATGATCAGAATCCAGAGCCCTGGATCAAAGTAAATATAGTAAAAAATAGGCTATTTTCTCTCAGTATGTTCACACCTATTGCTATCAATAACTTAGAAGTAAATCTTCTGGTAGCTTTCTTTAAAATGCTTGCATAATCATTACCCGATCACAAACTGGGCTGTGTATAAAAACCTGGGGGTCTAAGCGGTGCTTTTCCATCACTAAGCTTTTCACCCAGGTTGAATGACTGTTTGATCCTCTTTTCCCAGAAACAGTTTTATGAGACAGCATCACTCTCTGCATTGACTCTTTGTACTTGCTGCAGCTCATCTGAGGTACACGAGGACGCGTTTTACGCATTTTTCCTAAAGGATTTTTTCGAAGGGACTTCAGCAGCTTCTAGACAAATGACAGCCTTGATACTACACGTTTCCCACTAGGAGTTAAACACCATCTACTACAAACCACAATGACGAAGGCTGAGTCCAGTAAAATGCTTCATTGTGACATTACCGTACTCTGCATGCAGGCCTGGTGTGAATCAGACATGCTGCTATGGTTTAGGTGATGGCTTGTTGTCACTATATCAAAAAGCAAGAGTTCGGTCTAACTTCGACAGCTGTGGTTTAACATTGAGATCAAAAAGAGTAGCCTGTCTTTCTCACGATCCATCGCTTGTTGACAGTGGCTGACCCTCCTCCTCTCTGTCTTCCACATACTGTCCAGTCCATGTACACAAAAAGAGTGAAAATAAACTATGGGCCCAATCTCTCTCTCACACACACATACACATACACACACACACACACACACACACACACACACACACAGTCCACTAAATCAATATGGATCAGGAACAAGACCAGGGATCACACATGGTATGCAAGTGCACCCTATTTGAGATATATACACATTTTTAATGAGGAATAGTTTCTGTCATCAAGCAGAGAGAACCATGAAGTTACTGCTTTTCATGTGACCCCGTTCACTTTCAGCCCAGAGAAACTTTACTGGCCACACTTTGGAGCAACATACAGAGAACTGGGATCAGTAGCATAATCAGCATGCAGAGAAAAGTACCTCCCTCTCCTTTTTCCGCAGTATTCATTCAGGCTACATGTTTGCCACAGGCCTTTTCATCTTGACTTCCCATAAGTCAAATTGCCAAGATTAAAAAGTGTTTTCTTGACAAGGCAAAACAGAATTACACCAGCAAAGCCCAAAGGCTACAATAACCACAGCATTCAGACTTTTTCAGGCCTCTTCCAGTTCATTCCTAACGCGAAGCACTTGCAGATTTACTTTGGCCAGTCTGATTTCCATTTGCCTCAGGAGTGCTTGATAATTCCTAACAGATCCTGTCTCCTGGGTTTGACGAGTTCCAACAGGGAGTGATGGGGCACAGATTTCAGAAAATCCTTCGCCACAGGCTACACGCGGCCCAACACACCGCTGATACCAAAAGGATCAATTACACTCTTTCCCTTACCACACACTCCTGGGAGAAAATGAACTTGCAATGAAAACACGCTGCGCTAGCAGAGGTTGCCACTCAACTTTGGAAAGAAAGAGGGACATTCCCACTAGATCCAGACCAAAACTTTAGAAAGGTATGGGTTAGAAAAAAAGAATAACTTGCTTGCTGGCCTCCACATCCTCCATATTCAGTGGTTTGCAATCATTAAAGCAACAAACAATACTTTAAAAAACATTATTTTTAAAAAAGATATCTTTACTATAGACTTTAATTAAACATTAACAGTGCAGGGACATTTCAGTGTTTTTTTTTCACTTGAAGATCCTTTTCTGTTTCCATCTATATGAAAATGTAAGCTAGTTTCAAAAGTGTAATGTGGTTGGATTATCATTATGTTTTATGCTGGTTAGGTTAAGTGTTGCACTGCTAAATGGGTTCAGATCAGCTCAAAATACATAAAAACATATATTCCCCACAAAAGCCAACTCCACATAATCTACATTGTTTCAGAAAACACAACAAAACATCAATAATATGATAGTACCCCCAAAACAATTCAGAAAACCCACAAGTCACAACATAATATTGCCAAAACCTAAAATGTCTTCAGCTTTGTTCTTTGTTCTGGTTATATGAAACACTTTCACAATCCTGATTCTTTGCATAAACTGCTGTTTCCTGGTGTTGTTTTTTCACATATTCAAATCCTTGTTTTTCTGTTTGTGGCTTTGTTACATTTTGGTTTTGTTTTTTACCAGTTTTATTTGTGTTTTGACATTAGGTAAACTATCCTCCTGAAATATGCAGGCACCTGTAAGACTAGTGTCATTTCCATAAGGCTCAGAGTTGATGCGTGCAGGCAGTGGTGCTAGTTAGCAAGTACTAGCTTGCAGAATTGCATGGCTAATTTAGCAAACATCAACATTAGCATTGTCTGTTATAGCAGCATGATGACATTTCCTTAGCATTCATAAAGCAGTACTATGTAAACATACTGTTCACAGAGTTGTGTGCTATACTGCATACTTGCTTCTCTTGCTTGCTAATATAAATCCAGCAGCAGACTGAATCAACATGCTCTTCAGTGACAAAATCTTTTGGAAAGCCATCGGCCTACTGGTTCAGCAGTGCTTGCCAGGTTTTGGTTTCTGTGGGATTTACTCTTTGTTGTGCTCATTGACCAGGTTAGCCATATTAGTACAAGCTGGATAAAAACCCCCAAAGTAAAATGCTGTATTTTGCACACAAAAATATCGTAGCAACATGTTTTCAGAGTGTTTGGACAGTATTGTATGCAAATGATTTAACAACAGACAAACTGACATAACACGACTTTATTACTGCAGCTTTTATATTTTTTAAAAAGATATATGGAGATCATGTTTTGCGAGAGGCTTCAGATTTTCCAAATCATAAATTAGCTACATGGATAATTATTTCAAATGCATTTTTCCAAAGTCCAACCAATTCTAACAGCTGAAGTGGTAAACTATGCTCCACTGAGCTAGTTTGGACAAAGAATTGTCATCTGGCCACACTGGCCAGTACCATATGTACCAACAATGGTACATATGAGGCTAAAGATCTATGTCAGCATCTTCATGTGGACCATTTTCTTTAACTTGGGCAGATTAATGCACTACTGCAATCTGCTTCTTGGTGAAACAAAATTTGTGTGACAGAGGTTTTAGAACAAATGTTCCAACCACTGTTAAAAAAAGCGTGCCTCTCGGGCATTACCAAAAAACTCTTTGATTATTTGAATATTGATTGCACATTTAAAAGCCTACTACTAAGCATGGAACACAAAACAACCCAGCTATGTAGCTCAGAGGTCTGCACAGAGCTGCTATGTTTTGAGGGATGGCAGTTAATCCTGACATATTAGCTCGCACAGCTTTGCCAGGCCTGGCTTAATGTGTGTAAGCCTGAACTGGCAGAGGAGGAGCAAGAAATATTTCATTGTTTAAGAAAAGAGGAGGGACATGGACAAATGCATTAAATTCACATGTTTTACAGCTCTGCACTATGTCAATCACACAATCCTTACAAGGATTAAACTGATTCCACAGATGGGAAACAAGGACAACAAGACAGAGCGCAAACCAAGCCAATGCTGTCAGACAACATCTACGCTCAAACACTCCACAGAATCACTTTTCACTACCACAGTCTTTCCAGCCTCAAAATAACACCTGGAAGAGCGCATGCAGACCTATAGGGAAAGTTGCACATGGTGTATTTTTATCCTTTAGCAGAATGTTCTCTGCTTTCTCCCTTAGTCCCCAAATGGTTTTCCCTCACTTCCTGTCCATAAGGATCTGTAACCACCAGTTCTCATTCTAACAGCAGAAGCCATTTTACAATGAGAAGTGCCATCCCAAAGGGAAACTATTTTCATGTTTCTATTAAAACCACAATAATGTCTGAATTTGATCAAAGATGTCTGGAGAGCAAATGAAATATGTGCAGCTGTTTGTGTTTGAAGTGCCTACATGACTATCTGAGTGTCTACATGTGCGTTTTAACCTCCATGAGAAAGAGATTGATGTAAAAATCAGCTGGATACGACTCCGGTAACAGCCATCAGCATAGCGACTGCGGGGGCAGAGGGTGTGACCGATCCAGCACCCACGCTCAACAGGGGGCCCCTACTGAGCTACTTTTTGGCAGAGCCAAAACACAGGATGTCTGTTCCTGAGACACTGGTCCCCTGAATATACAATGCTACTGAGCGACTATAATCTTAACTAATGTGTTTTTAATCTAGCAGACATTCAAATGGAGAGAAAGAAGAGTACAAGTGTGTAAACACAGAAGGGGCCAGAAAAGCTGAACTGAATCCTCTGCTCTTTTATATCTTATGTCTGATATTTCTCATCAGTGTAACACTGAGGTACTGCAGGAAGAGCAGGGACAACAGCGATTGTTATGTACAATTACATGTTAGGTTACAAAGTTTTATTCCTGAGACACTTTCTGTGGAGGAAGTTTTTTTTTGTTTTAGAGTCGCATTTCACAATAATGTACTGGTGCTTTGATGAAAGCCTCTGAATACTTAAACCACCACAGAAATGCATCATCCCCCTTTGTTCCAAAACTCTAGCTCTGCATTCTGATAAAATCCACATCTTGCTTGACTCTTAGAAGAACACAAACATTTCAAGTGTTTACTGTGAGTCAGTTTCGCTCTACTTCACATACAAATATCATGTGGGAAACAAGTTGAGTCGTTACAACAAATTTTCGGCTTCTTACCACCTCTGCAGAGTATGTAAGATATAGTGTTTGACATGGATGGAGGATAAAATGACATGAGCATGCTACCAAACCTGCTACAGCACCAGTAACTCTGTTGGGTTTAACTTTTGATCATTAGCTTCAAAGCATGCTGGTGATCTACCTTCTCGGTTCAGTATAATGGATTGCTACAAAAACATAGCAGGACACCACACACTCAGTATACATCATAAGTTGTATTTCTAGTCATGTTGTGTAACCACAAGGGGAGACAAAAGTGTGTTCATGCAGAAACCCAAGCAGCATTCTGTACCACAGAAAAGTGAGCTTGATTAATTCACCATGACTTTGAGGAAAAAGCTCTCAGCCATTGTTTGGTTTCCCTCTGCAGCCTCCTCCGTTTTATTCTTTCCTCTCAAACACAGACCTCTAAAATTTCATTAAATCCCCTACTCCCCTCCTCTGCCACCAGAATCACTAGTCTGTACAGCCACTGTTTTGTCACAATATAATGATAAACAATTCAATGGAGATAAAACTATCAAAATGATGCAGGAAATATTAACATCCTCTTTTGCTCATTCTTGAACGTGCTTGTTAAACTGCCAAATACAAATTCTGGGTCTGATGTTTAGTTTTCCTTGACAGAAAGACTCCACTTATAGCTGTATGCAGTAACAACAGAGCCACATCAGGAAAAGCCATTGAGATCTAAAATGTAGAAACACAATTAAGTGTCAGAGTACTCTCTGTCCTGAGAAATTAACCCAAACCTGCACATACAATCTGCTAACTGTTGTCAACTGTAGCTTGAGCACAGACAAGACTGTTTATATAAGTCCAAATCAGTGACTAAACTCAGTCAGCACCTACGGGTCAGTAGAGTTAAGCAGTTACAGAGTGACATAGCTGATGATGAATTTATCTGATTAGAGATCAGACTTGTTATTACAGGCAGCAGATGGTGGATGATCACTTAGAGGAAACATTCTCTGCAGACTTTCATGTGGAAGCAGCTACCTCTCTGGAAAAAAACAACCAAAGCTTTAAAGTAATATGCAACAATTGCAACAATTATCTAAAATGGCTTTTCCTCTCTTGTTCCTGCACGTGTTGAATATAGATTTTTGAGGGAAGAAACATACATGATCCACCACAGCTCTGGGGGTACCAGAGATCCTGAGGGAGAGGCTCTTTTATCATAGAAGTCATTAATGCTACACGAGGGCCCTGTAACTGCCTTCAGATGAAACCAACACACTGTATATTTGCCATACACATGGACATGCGCAAACTGCTACTTCACCGCAGTCATTTATCTTTTCTTTGGCTCGATTTCTAACAATGTAATCTTGCACAGGTATGTAGGCACTAATGATGTTTAGAGTGTTCACTGTCGTGTTTTAGCATGTTAGCATGCCAGCCGATTGCAATCAGCATAAAAATAAAAGCAGCTGCATAGTTGATGGGGATGTTCGTTTAGTTTAGAAATTAAACGAAACTATAGATATGTTGTGGTCATCACTTAGCTCTAGGTATGTGGAACAACCACTACAAATGATCCCATTTTATAATGAGCCACCTCATCTCTATAAAGTCCATAAACGTTATGACCAGAATCGATCAATGAACAGTCCATCACACCCCTCAGCCTCCCTGGTAACATCCATTAAAGCTGCAGTCTACAACTATTATAAAAGTAACTTTTTGTCATATTTTATAAAACTGACACTATGTCCGTACAGAAGTACATGAGACCAGTGATCTGTGAAAAAAAACAGGCTCCAGTAGTCCCTCCTACTACCTCTACAGCGATTTGCAAGAATCCACCACGCCGGGTAAGAACAACCAATCAGAGCCAGGAGAGTGTTTAATGGAGAGTCTGACATCTGTCAATCACTGCGCTGAGAACTGCCCCCTCCCTCCGCTAGTTAGCTCTATCAGGCAGCTCCGTGTGCGGCATTACCCTGCATGGAAACCAGGCTCATCTATTCGCGCCAAGGGCTATATTTCAACGCGCAGATACTGGATGTTAACTCACTTGATTGGAGCGAATTATTCGCGAGTATGAGAAACGTTTATTGTACATCAAGTTTGACTATCAGAGAGGAAAGGTTTCTATGTTTTTGCCGAGTTTGCCATGTTGTTTTGTGTACACTGTTCATTTCACATCATGGTCAAGGCCGCCACGATTGCGGTGCGGCGAGGAGGTGGGGGGACGGAGTTGGAGGCAGGACTGGAGCGCAGCAGGAAGGGAAGGGGAGTGACGTGAGACGTGTCTGTTCAAAATTCCAGGCTAAGTCCGCTCTCATCTTGAGTTGTAGACTGCAGCATTAGTCCATCAGATAGTCGACTTTCGGATTGAGGAGGAGCAGTGTGGTTTTCGTTCCGGTTGTGGAACAGTGAACCAGCTCCTTTTTTCGTACCATCCAGCAACTCCATAAATAATGTAGTTTAACTGTCAGCATGGTTCATGTATAAAGCACTATCAAGTTTTCACACAGTAATCCAGGAAATGGATGTTTTGATTCAATTTATCATTACAGCATCAATATCAGAAAAGTCCATAATGTTGTCCTCTCCTCACTTCAATTTCGACACATATCCAAGTACTATTTGAATGTGCAGAATAGACCCTTTTCACATGACGTCACACAACTTCTGTTTGAAAGCGAAGCAGTGTATCCATTCTTCTGGTTTCCGCCGTTTCATATGAAGATACAGAAATTTAATAGCCTGGTCCCGCCCACTAAATTTCGCAAGCTACATATAGTCTGGTCAAGAGCCCTATTCAGCCGATTTCCAAAATCCCCAAAAAGTGGGAGTCAATCAATTTTGAGCTTGTCAACGCAGCAACACCGTCAACATTGCTAAAATGGAGCAGCGGCAGCGTTTGACACAGCGGGAGATTCTGTTTTCAGCACATTAAACAGAAAGTTCTCTGTGAAATGTGAGCAACGAGTAGCCCTGGAGACTTTTATTGGAGGGAAAGACGTTTTCGCCTTGCTCCCGACTGGCTTCGGTAAGAGTCTCATCTTAGCCCTGTTGGCTACAAATACGTCAGAAGAAAGAGTGCTGTGATTGGTTTAAGCTTCGACCAATCGAGAAGAGCGGCATTTTAAGGAGACAGGTCAACCGTCCCTTCTGAGAAACGGCCGTTCTTAAGCTCTTGGCAAGACCAATGCTCGCATTGAAATCGTGTTAGCCAGGCTAGTCCAGCTCAGCTATCATCTTGAGGCTGATCGTGGATTATCTGTGAATCCTTCACTACAACTATCTGAGCCACAGCCATAATTTGACATCTTTGTTTGAAATATTTTGCAGTTTAGTGCATATGAAGACGAGGGGGAGTGATTAGACTGAACACCAGAAACCAAAACAATGAGCTTGGAGACTCAAAATCAAAGAGTTTAAGGATCAGTGGTTAAGTCTCTGTGGATGTGCCAGTACATCTGCAATGAGAGACAATGATAAAATGTGCAAACATCAGTTGGACACAAGTTTTGGGTCTGCAGCCTAACATGCAGCTGGGAAGCCGCTGTCATGAGCTTGTACCTTGTCGACACCCAGGTGCCATCCAGGACTGGGGGGATGTCTGTGGGGATTCTCACTCTGTACTGTAGCTGGTGATACTGACACTGGGGCTCCCACTGCAATCTCCCGCTGAGGTTGGAAGAGAAAGGGAAGGGATCTGTTGGCACTTCCCACAGTTTTCTCCCAGCACTGACCACAAATACTGCTGCAAAGGAGAAAACAGTCAGGACAGAATGGCTAAATGACAACAGCTGCCAAACACAGATTTATACACTAATTTTCATTCTCATTCTCTTAAATATTCACATTTTTATCCAGAGACAGTTGCATAAATTCTAGATGAACGCCGTTTGGTTCAGGGAAAAACATTTTCCATGTAAAGAGTGTCGAGTAGGAGCTGGGAATCAGGATGTCGGCCTCAGCGCGCCGGGGTTTGGCCTGTCACTCGACTCAGCATGCAGCTGCAACCCACAGCCCCCATTTTGGAGTTTGCTTAAACACAGGAGGTGTGTGTGAGGAGGTGACTGTGCATGAATGCAATTCCAGTATTAATATAAAACCAACAGTGGGTCACTGACAACAGCTGGCCCACTTAACCAAACACATCTGCCGATGATATGATTTAACATTTAAAAAACCACCAGTGGTGATTAATGGATTTACTAGCCTTTTTCCCAAAACACTGACAGTTAATCCAGCTCAAAGCCTTTTTTTCACTCTGCAAAAGTTATTGATCTGGCATTTGCACATCTGCAGTCTGTCATTGATCGTAATTTTATTTCCTGAAGAAATTTGTGTACTGTTGACAGAGTGAGGTTTGGCGCTCCGGTCTGGTGTCAGCCGAGACAAAGGCAAAGTGTTTTCCTGATTTTACCCTCATGGGTGCAAGACGAGGAAACCCTCAGGGTCTGCGTGAGCAATGAGCGCATTTCAGAACAGCTTAAATTTCATTCCTGAAGATATATGTAAAAATGCAAAGAAGTTGAGTTTGCAGTCTCACTGACATCTCCATCTTTTTCTCTTGTATTTCTCTTGATATAAATACCATTTTGATAAATAAAAGGCAAATATATATTATGGCCTTTAATAGTAAAATAATAGAGTGTTATTGTGAAATACTACATTATTATTCTGTAATATATATTTATAACTTTCAATTTATGAAAATATTTCAGGATTGTTTTCACAATAATACTTTTTACAATATTTATTTTTAATTTCATTTTCCAAGATCTTTAAATAAATATGTACTTATTTTTTTCATTTCATTTTTTAACAAAGTCCATTTTTTAATAATGCACTTTTTTATTTCATAAAACCTTTTTCCACATCTGCATTTTTATATCATAATGAAGTTTTTCAGCAGAATGACTTCGTCTGCCAATCAAAGCACGCAAGGCGGAACCAGTTAACTGATTGGCTGGTTCTTTACACAGCAGCAGCTCCTGCAGTATCGATTCAAACGTGGAGACGAGTGCTGGAAGCGCCGCCAGCGATCTTTTGACTACAAGTCACGTTATCATGCTAATTAGTGTATTAAAAACTTCACGGCTGAACCTGATATTTTTGGACTTTTAGTAGATAGTTGTTGTCTATA
>JAVQJG010072252.1:0-21397 GCA_036024015.1 Craterocephalus amniculus | reverse complement strand
GTGATGCTCACTTGTCTGAGGATGAGCCTGATACTTGGTGGTGTCTCATCTTTTCAACAAGTTCATCAATGTTCGAGGTAAGGCTCTGAGCTGAGGAAATCCTCAGGATTGAGTGGAGGTGCTGATCAGTAATACGGCTCCTGTGTGATGTTTTGTTTAGCTTCATCAAAGAGAACAGTCGTTCGCACAGGTATGTGCTGCCAAACATAGAGAGCGCCTGTTGTCTGTGTCCAAATCTCGTGGGATTATAGGTGGGAGATTCCACTACCTGACACCAAATGATAGCAATGATAGGTAATACAGATACTTTCGTTCATTTCTCCTCTTTAGTATGTTGTTGAGACTCGTTGAGACTATCAGAGAACTTCAGTTAGGGAAAATTATGCAGTTGCCCGATACTTATCATTAGCTTGGCTGCTAGCTGCCTCCCCAGCTAAATACTGGAGCATTGCTAGAAAATATGGAACTATGGGATGCTTGAATTCTAGCCTGTATTTTATAAGGAAGTTGAAGAAAAGAAGCTAAATAAGGATTTACAAATCTGATTTCACAACTGATAAAACACCTACTGACATTTGTGTCAGTTTTGTCGGAGCAGGACACACCTAAAGTGGCATTTTTGAATGTTCAGATTATGTTCTGTTAACTAAACCAAGTGTTTTCAACCTGTCATGAAATGAAGTACTGATTGAGTAAAAAAAAGTGAAGAAGCAGTAGTAGAGCAAAGGAAGTGAAAATAAAGCCATGGAAAGAAAGGAAAGAACATTTTTAAGGTTTGAATTGAACATGTTGTCTACTTGGGTAGTTTGTTGCTGGCAGAGCTACATAATTTCATTTTCTTTGGCTGTTTGTTTGCTATAGGCACAGCTGGTGCATCACTTACAGCCACAGGAAGATGAATGGCAGATTGCAGCTGAACAGCCGTTTGTGTGTCACAAAATGACAATAAAAGGCCAATACTTTAATATTCTTTTCATTAGACCGCCTTTCTTGACCCAGAGGACATGCACAGGAGGAAAACTGAGTTTTTTCACTAAAGTATGCACAACTCGCTGATGATGCAAAAACATCAGAGACTTTCTGAACTTACAACTTTTACTGATCGTTCATCTGATGACACTGTGTTTATGAAATCACCATTTTATTAGAAACAAGTGCCGGACTTCAAAAGTTTTATGTGACATTGAGTTAACATAGAGGCTTAGTAGCCTGCTTTCCAGTCACAATTTATAACAGTCACTGAACAACTTTTCAGCATGTGCTGCATGTATAGTCTTGTTTAGAGAACACACGCAGCATTTGATCACCTACTGTAATGGTGTTAATCAAGTCTTGAAAGCTTTGATTTGAACATGTTTACATGTGTTTTGATTCTAGTCAAGCAAACACAATCATTTGATAATATTCTAGTTATATAAATGTATTAGTTTCATACCAATTCCATTGTATTTAAAATGCAAAAAGTCAAATTTGACACATTTGAAAACCTTAGGCTTGAATCATGTTTGCTATGTGTATTATAAACATTCTTGTTCTATCACTCACATTAATCACATTAATTGGTGGGTGTCGGGTTCTCCTCTTGAGGACTGATCTGTGTATTTTCATTGAAACACAGATCAGGACACACACTGTTTATGATGTTGTACTGTTTACAAGCTGTGCAAAATGAGGTATGAGCCTGCCCTGCTGAAACAGCCACTTACCTCACAGGAAAAGAAGTTACCTTCAAATTCCAATTTAAAACCTTTGTATCAGTTGTAGTTTCACACATATGCAAGTCATTCATGCTGTGCACAGCGATGCCTCCTCATGTCATCACTGAGCGCTGGCTTTGGAACCTTCTAATAACAGCCTGGATGCTGTTTTGTCATTTGCTGCATAGAACCGAATTTCAGGTTTCCCCAAAAGCTTCAATATCTGACAACAGAACATGTGCTCGCTGTCCACCCAAATGAAACGACCTTGTGCCTGGAGAACTCATTACAATTTCAGGTATGATGTCTTGATGCTGCAACAGACTGTGTGGAGCTAAAACTGTCTTCCAAAGTACTCCCAGCCCATATGGCTATGCCCACGGTCGCTTAACACTGTCTGATGCAGAGCTGCCTGAGGACTCTGAGAGTTTCACACCTAACAAGAGAGGGTTTTCCATTAACATGTCCAGGGATTTTTATCACCCAATAAAGGAATTAGTGTTTCCTGTACACTGCAAAGTTCTGGAAAGTGTAAGCTACTTCTACTTGTTGGTATAGCTGCCGAACCTACTTCAATTGTTGTTAACCTTCCGCTTCTTAAAATCATTTCTGTTTCTTCAACTTTTTCTGAATTAGTCACTGTGTGTGCCCTACATCAAGTTCTGCCAGCTTCACTGTTTTTCTTCAACACACACTGTCCGGGCGCAGGCTAAAAATCACGCTGAATGTTGTCCCCAACAAATACACACCATTGAGCCTGGAGCTGGTGGTCCATTCACTTCTCATAGCTCAATTTTTTTAAATGACCTGTGGAGGCAAAATGAGCATGTTTAATGCCACACACCAGCATGTTTGTTCCACTAATCAGAGTTCTTCAGCACACACTCTTTCACCTGAGGAATTATAGTTAAATGCCCCTACTAGGTGCCTTTTTTTCATAGAAAGTTTGGAGATGAGGAAAAGTTTTTTACTAGGGTAATGTCTCTGGAAATGTGCAAAGGTTTTTGTTTTTAAATAAAACAATGTTAGCAAATGACAAACGTTTTTGAAAAGGGGGTATTGTTTTTTTCTGGTTTTGACCTTTATGCACTAGCATTCCTCCATTATAGTACCTGAATCTTTACATATCCTATTATTATTACACAGTTTAAATGTTGAAAAGCTGAAGTTCTGGCATTAAGAAATATCATGCCGTCGGGATTGGATACATACCTGTCTGCTCTTAGAATATTACAGGGTCGTGTTTCTTGCTTTTTTGTTTGTTTATTAGTGTTGCTGATAGCAAAGAACTTGGAACATTTGAGTCTGTTAAATAAAGGTCTGAATGAATTAGGAAATTAAAGATTTAAGAGCAAAATTTACCATGCTTTTAAAAAATTAGACAGACATAATTGTAATTTGGGGATCCAATCAGATTAAAAGCATGTGATTTAGACTCCTTCCTAACACTTTCCTTGCCCTGTCCTTAAACATAATAATGTCATGAATAAACACATTTTCTGACTGTAGAAATCCAGGGGTTGAATGTTTACAGTGTTCATCCAGATGAGGGCAGTGCACACCAGCACTACAGCTCTCACTGCACAACCTGCAAGCTTGTGTTACTGTAGCACATCCTTCACATTGAGGACAGCCCTGCCTGGGGTGAGCACTGGAAATGGATCGAAAGCCTGCTTTCAAGCATCATCTTGAATTACTACTAACATCAGGAAGAACAGAGAGATGAATGGTTCCAGAGTTTATTTCCACTGGCTGTGACAGACCAAATCCAGTTTCTGTGCCATTTCCCAGTCGTGATATATTGTTCTTTTTTTGTTTTTTGTTCTACAGGGGCGAGGGTTTAGTGTGTGTGTGCCAAATACATAAGGACATGACAATTTGGGATATATTTTGGAAATGTTGCTAATAAGGGAGGTGATTGTCCTCCTCAAAGACTTTTCCACCTGCTTATCTTCCCCTTCTTTCACTCAGTGCGCGATAATACGATACCTGAACTGCGGCTCTCATGTGCAGTTCCTGTCTGCCAAATGAAAAACAGAATCTGCAGGAGAAGCAAAGATTTTACATAAAAAGGTATCTTCTCTTTTTATGTTTACTTTACTGCCCAAGTAGCAGGGCCTTCTTTTATTCCAGCATTGTTTTATGTGAGCAGGTTTGTCTGGATACAGTAGATGGACAAGTAATTGAGAGCATATTGAGCATCTCAACTCCTACGTATCTATGAGATACCGCATTGATGAATAAATAATAGCTTGTCCTTTCAAGTGCACCTTTGAACAGAGCAGAAGTTTTAACCCGATGAAACCTGGAGACGGTTACAGTCTCTCAGACTATAAACCTCTTATTCAAGCCTCACATGCTCAGCTTTTCTTTTTCAATGCCCCCCCTTTCCCATTATGCCCCCCACTGGCTATTCTTTCATCAGAGTGAAGTATCACTGAGATGCAAACACAAAGGTCTCTCATGCACAAGACAAAATCTACATAGAAGCATGCATGGATAGGGTAGACTGTGGACTTTTGTTAAATGACTATAGGACCCCGTGGGGCACATTTGTGAAAATCTAGAGGCAGCTGCACCCATTCATCATGTCCTTGTGAACAGAGTTGTCATATTAAAAAGTGATAAATAGGACTAAAAGAGTTAAAAATCCAGGTCTAATTTTGGCAGCATCTAAGAAATACAGCTTATCTGTGTTGCATAAGTGATGACATTGACAAGTAGAAGCCATTCAGATGAGTGGTTGAATCATATATCATGGTTACTTTCAGTTTGAGCTTCAATCTGACCCCCCTATTTCTCAATCCTGAATCCTATCAAAGCCATGAGTGGTGAGCTCACAAGTCAGAGAAAAAGCCACTGAATGAAAATGTTTGATGTATGGCTCTAGTCCCTCAATGTCCTCACATCAGTACAGAAACATTACAATGAAAACACATTTATCTCAGAAGAAAACTAATCCATTCTTCAAAAAATATTTTCTTATTTTCTGTCCAACAAACAAACAAAAATAAAAAGAAAGAATGAAAATAGAAAGCTTGAACACTGACAGAATATTTTAGTTTCATCATGACCAGATCATTAGCTATTTTTAATTCATTATGTTACCCAGAAGATTACTAAAAGGTCTGGAAGTTTGGGTATTAGATCAAAATAAGAGATTCAAACCCTTTATTTGAAGTTTGGGCTCATGGCAGTATCCTGATCCCATAAATGTGGGACCCTGAATAATTACCCTAACAGATGCGTTATTTTAACAATGAAAATTAACAGACCAAAAGACCACAGACCAAAAATTAAAGTTGCATCAGCCAAAATTATACCACACTAGTAACAGTGCCAAAACTTTTCCACTAATTGTCCACAAACATTTTAAAATCATGTTGATGGAAATTAGTATAAATTGCATGTAAAAGGGAAACATAGTACTGACATTATTTTGAAGGAACTTTCAGGCACTATATTTGAATAAACCTCTAGTTAAGAGCAGATCAACATATTCTGTACTGTAGGCTATATGCTAACTGGATGCTAAATTGCAGAGGTGAATTTCAGTTAAAGCAGAACTTTGCAACTCTCCCCCTACTGGTCTAATTTGACAGTCTAATTGTCTGGTCTAATTTACTGTCGTAAAGTTTACACACACACACACACACACACACCCCAAACTCCCAAAATGAAGACATCTTGAAGCAAACATCCACTTACTCTCCAGGACTTGATGTTCACAGTGGATTTTTTGGGGAGCCTAATTTCTGAGCGTGTTCACCAAGACTTTGGTGCAAATGAAGTGGTTGTTGCTTAGGTGGTTCCTGGCACAAAACAAGCAATGCTGCTGTCCACAGGGCTGAAAGAAAAAAAACGCATTGCTGCGAATGGATAATTTGTTAATGGTTGTGTTAAAAATTAATAATGTTCAACACTGACAAGTTAATACTGTTCTTTTCATGCAACAAACATCAAGAACCCAAAGGAAAAATTCATCATAACCTGAAAGTGGACTAAGTGGACTAGCCCTCAGTGTCTCAGGTGAAGGTTTTCAGGGGTTCTCACCCTTTTATGATAGGAACCAATCTCCATTTAGTTCCTTCTTAATTCCTAACCTTCATTCCAGTGGTAATGGATACTTTAGGCAAATAAAATTCAACGTAAATAAATTGTTATCAGACGCAGCAAAGTGATAAGGTATATTACACTGAGGGTAAAAAATTATTTTGATTGCAACAGTCAAAATGGCTGTAGGTGAAAGGGCCTGATATAGCAGCTTAAATAATGATTAAAAAGATCCATTACATACAATGATAAGACATTACATTGATAAATGCAAAAAACAAAAGTCTAAATTTTAGACATTTTCACTTCCAAGTTGTGGTTTGTTTTGAGATGTAAGTCAAATGTAAGTCACTTTGGATAAAAGCATCTGCTAAATGACAGTAGTAGTAGTAGATGCTTAAAGATTTTCTAAATTATAGAGTACATCTCTCTCTAGGGTCAAACCAGCTGCCCTCTTGTATTTGATTATTCATTGATTAATTACTGTCATGGTGATACATAGATCATTAATTGGCCCTTGAGCAGAAAATCAATCAGTATCCAGTGACCAATACCTAAACAAGTAGCTCACTGTCTTATAGGCTGATAGATAACAATGCAGTTTCCTTAAGAATCGAAAAAGAATAAAAATGTAAACATGAACTTTTAGAAAGTGTGAGGTTTTTTTTTGTTTTTTTTTGTTTTTATTTTATAACATTTTTGGACCATCAAGAAACATGGTAGCAAAATGGACAAGTAGGAACAAAAAGTTGAAAGGGGGAAAAGGGAATAGAGCTTGATATTAGTCTTTGTGGCCTGGGTGAGTGTACGACTTCCAGCATGACATTTTGTCCTGACCCTGAGTGCAGCCATGTCCAAAATGTTATAGAACACCGCAACAGGCCATCTTGCAGTTACAGCTAGATGTCATAGTCCCACATTGATAATACTGATAATCTGGATCTGGTGATTCAGAAGGTTCAGGGCTACTGGGTTGGCTGTATGGCCTTTTGGGGGTTTTCTCAGGTGAGTCACACATGGTTTTGGCGGAGGTCAGAAATCTCTGAGTGCTTCTACACTTAATGTGTTTTCTGGACAGACACAAATGAATACCTACATGCCAATCTCAAATCCTCAGTTTTTAAGTAAAATCATCGCTGTTTTTAATCAGCTAAATTACTTTTTAACATGAATTAACGACTATGATGTCTTCCAGTCAGGTTTTAGACAAAGCTACAGCATTCTGACAAAAAAGGTTGAAGACATTTCTTGGTGGAAATGTGCTTCTTAGTTTTACTCTACCTCTGTGCTGCATTTGATACAGTTGATCACCAGATGTATCTCAAACAACTTGGAAAAAAAGTAAAACTGAGGTGATTGTCTTTGGAACCAAAGAGAAATGACTAAAGGTCACCACTGAGCTTCATTTTGGTAGACCTAAAAACCACCAACCAGGCAAGAAATCTGGGTGTAGGGGTGGAGTCAGACCTAAATTTTGAAAAACACATTAAGGGAATCACAAATTCTGCCTACTATCACCTTTAGAATATATAGTAGTACAGCTGCCATATCAGCCAGCTCATCTGGGGGGGATCCTGAGGTGCTCCCAGGCCAGCTGACAGATATAATAACTCCAGCATGTCCTGGCCTGACCTCAAGGTCTCCTTCCAGTGGTACATGCCCAAAATACCTCCCCAGGGGACTCCCCTTGGAGGCATCCTGACCACATAGCTACCAGCACATCTTTCTACTCTTGATGCGATGAGCAGCGGCTCTACTCTGAGCCCTCTTGGATGACCAAACTTCTCACCCTATCTCTAAGGGAGAGCCCAGTCACCCTGCTTGTGACCCAGAGCTTGTGACCATAGGTGTGGGTAGTAATGTAGATTGACTGGTAAATCGAGACCTAGGGGTTTTGGCTCAGTTCCTTCTTCGCCACGATGGACCGATGCAGAGCCCATATATCTGCAGATGCAGCACTGATCCGCCTATCGATATCCCCCTCAATCTCTCCATTACTCATGAACAAGACCCTGATATACTCAAACTTCTCCAGTTGGGGCACGACCCCACCGCCGACCAGGAGAGAATACTCCACCTTTTTCCAGCTGAAGACCATGGTCTCGGATTTGGAAATACTGATTCTCATCCTGACAGCTTCACGCAGAACAATATCACCTGCAAAAAGCAGAGACCCAATTCTGAGGCCACCAAACTGGATCCCCTCAACACCTCGGCTGTGCCTATAAATTCTGTCCAATGAATAAATGGACAGGACAGCACATTCCCATACCAGGGGGTCTGGCACTCCAGACGCCTGCAACGTTTAGTCACGAATAGTTCTGCTTCCCCCATAGCCTTTTAGAATGCACTACAGCAGTTTTGTGCTGATGGTGAAGCGGTTCTCTGAGTTTTCACCACCGTTTTCCCCACTGAACTGGCTTGCACACTGTATGGACATACAGTAGCTTTGTTAGCTCTCAGTGTATGTACACCACTAGGTTTCTTTTTATCTTTGACAGATCATTGTCATTGTTTTGTTGTTGTTTTATTGTCTTCTATGCTACCCCTTTGCACCTTTCCTTAGTTACTCTGCCACTTTATTTCTTGTTATATAGATCATTGGTGTGCTTAAGCAGTGGGTCAGCTCGTTGTCAGTTAGACAGCCTATGATCAGGAAGAAGTGATACGGGGAGCGGGAGTCTTTACACTTAAATGGAGTGGAAAGCATTTGTTGGTGGAAAGAATTTTTAGCAAAACAAAGGAAGCATGGGTCATTGTGAAGTTGATAATAAATTTATAGAAAAGTTGAAAAGGTCATTATAGGAGCCAAATATTGTGAATGTTTTAATGTACCCAGTAGGGGGCACTGTATTGTTACCTGGAAAGGTAATTTACATGCCTATATTAGAGGAAGATGTCATTAGGGCAAAAAGGTTTTTGACCGCAGTGGTGCGAGTTAACAAAAGTTTGTTCATCTAAAAATGTATGATCGCAGAATAAATAGAAAATTTGCACGGCAATCGGGTCATTATTTTATACAGCGGCAAGGCACGTCAACCACCACAAGTCAAACAACTCAGTGCTATGCAGTAGACTTAGCTTCTTTAGTCATAATTTTCCACATGTTTGTTTTAAGGCTGTATTTGCAAAGTGGAATAGTGGAGGTCACTTATAAGTAAGGTTAATGAAGCATAAAGGGGTTGGATTGGGGCGTAACTTTGCTGCTTTTAGCAGCTGAACAAAATTACTTTATGTAGGAAGAAATGAGGAATCATTTCAGTGTAGTTATTTTCAGAACATAAATAAAGGCCATAACATTATTTATCATGTCAGGACATGAGGTTATCTGCTATCCCACTATGATTTGTTTGTTCCCCCATGTTGTTTAAAGGAGGAGTTTCCAAACAGCTTCAGATCTGACTGGTCATCCTGTAGAGGAATCGGTGCCCATCCCGCTAGCGGGTTGCTCGCCTAGTGGTAAATAGAATGGACCCAGTAGGTCCACACCATTTACTGCCCGGGCGACCTGGTGGCAAGCTGTGTGGGAGGAGTTTTTACTACATTTAGAAAGGTCAATCAGCCGAGGCATCAACCACATGACCTGCTTATGTCAGACAGCTTGTTCAGCAAGAACTTCCCTTTTAAAACACATGGGTGGAACATATAAATCAGACTATTGTCCGTGTTTTTAGGAGATCTATTACACTTTGAAAACTACAACCAGAAATGTGTACAAAATGATGGCTTTACTTTTAACTTTTTATAGTTTTTTATGATTAATCTCACCCTGAAAGATCCAAGCCTCTTTTGTTTTGGGGAGTTCTGGGCTGATGAACCATCTGTTATCCCACTGCCTCTGGTTTATGATCCATCCTATGCACTACACCTTGATAAGCTTCCTTTAAACGCTCTAAGTGGGGGTTTGTTTTCAACATGGAAAAGGATTTATTCAAATGCTTCCAGAAAACCAAGAATCCATAGATTTCATGCACTTATTTGAACCAAAGTTAACATCATCGTAGTAGATTTTCAGTTTGTGATATTTATTGTTTGGCCACGTTACATTAACGTCTGTCTTCCTGGCCTCCACATTAAAAGAATCCTGGATATGCCCCTGGATGGGAGCACAAACTATATTGAAGGGACTGTGTCCCCCTCAAAAAGACCCCCTCCTCTAGACAATTTTCCAATTTGTTGCAAGGACTTAAATCTCCACCGATGACTCGTTCGTTCATATCAGAAATTTTATCATATCAATTGATTAGGGCCCATTTTAAACAAGAAGATAAAGAGCGAACTTAAAACAGTCCATCCTCCCCGCAACCTCTCTCTCTCTCTCTCTCTCTCTCTCCTTTCACTCCCACCCCTTCCCTCTTTCTCTTCTTTGCCTGAGTGCTCAAGTCGGAGGCGCTCGTTGGATTTTGCCATTGCGCACCGCGGCGTCGCTTCACGCCTCATCATACGGACGGCTGCTACGTCCTCAGCGTACACCTGCCTGCGCGGGGCGTTTAGGAGAGAGAAAAGGCGCTGGAAAGAAGTGAGCACAGAACGCCGGTCTGAGGGGGACATTTAAAAAGAGAGGAGAGGAAGAAGAAGCGGCCGGAAGGGCGGGAGGAGCGCACCATGGCCTCTAAGGAGACCACATCGACTGGTTTCGTCAACGTCAGCAGGGAAATCACAGGTGAGTTCAACATGACTTTTTTGTTTTAGGACGGGAAGTCATCTCCTGCTAATTCTTTCTAAGTCAGGGGAAATGAGTGGTATGACACCAGGATGCGTGTGTTTTGATTTTTCTCCACTCAGTTGTTCTTTAAACAGCAGCTCATTCAGGAAATGCCTCCCAAGGCAAAAACCCTGTAAAATGAAAAGACTCCTGAAGCTCGTGAGGATTTGTAATCCAATGGATCGCGGTGCCGGAGCGCAGCCTACACTTTGGATCGTCATCAGGGTCCGCCGTGAAACTAACAGCGCACATGGGTCCTGTGGAGTTATTTTTAACACTTTGAACGAGTGCGTGCGTGCATTCATTTGGACTTTTCTTCCATTTTTTTCTTCTGTCCCTGCGCGTGTGTGCGTGGGAGTTTGGATGTGAGCGGTTTGCGTGCAGGAAAGCAGCGTGGGGTTCAGCGGCGCACTAACGCATCGCCGTGTTTGGACCGTAAGATGTCAAAGAAGCTGTGTCTCTCACTGTTAATTATCCTGATGCGACGAGTTAAGTCCCGCTGTTTACCAGCTCAAGCCTGTCAAGCCCCTTCTGTCTGGCCTGCTGATAAGCACCAGGCGGCGTTAGGCTCATTAACACACCTGCCAATTGAGGACAGCATGGGGAGGAAGTGTGTTTGTGTGTGGATAGCTGGGCACTTTAAGTCACATAAATAGGGGAGGACCAGGAGAATCTGGGGGCATGTTTGTTCTTCTTTCCTTTCTCCTCCTTCTGCCCTTCTTTTTGCCTTTTGGCAGCAGATGCTGAGGTCACATCATCAGGCCTTGGGGTGCTTCATAGTAAGTTAAAAGGTTTAAGTGATTGGGTCTTACCCAGCTTAACGTCAATAACGCCGTGTTTGCCTTCAGCTGATCCCGCTTTCAATCCACTAGCCTACCCACCCGCCCTCCCCAACCTCCCCTCATCCTCCCCGCATCTGCCGCTGCTCAGTCAAGCGCGACAGCCAACTTCATGGATGTGGATAGATTGGGAGAGCGCAATAACAATGAGAGAGTTGTGACACAATAGTGTCGTGACACAGCATGACTGGGTGCTTCTCCATCTGCTTGGCTCCATGAGGCATATTTAGCATGGTGGGCCTGTTGAAAATGTGTGCTGAGTATAGCACAGCTTGCAGGCATATGAGCCTGTTTGCAGTCTGAGCTGTATAGGCTGACTTTGTGGTTGTGAATGGCGAGTTGCATTATGTTGGTGGCTGTGGAGAGGATGCAAATGGAGGAGGCCTCTGTTTCGGTTCAGTGAGTTTTAGCAGGGTCACTCAGCACTGTGGAGAGCAGGTCCCCGAAGGTTGCAGCTCTGGAACGTTGGTTCGGTTCCACTGAGATGAACCTGGCTGCTGCTTTGGATTTTTTTAAAAAGGCAAAACTAGTCCATTCTGACTGCACTTGTCTGCTTGTGAATGTTTTATCCTTAGCCCATCTGTCTCTCCCTAAGCTTAAAATCGGACACAAATCATGGACATGACACTTGTACTGAGATATGCTCATATATACCGAGTGTCATCAATATGAGCAAGACTCTTGTGGAATACTTCCAAGAAAGCGTCATTGTGGCAGATTCCCCGATTTGTCTTCATAGGATTGTTTCCAAAAAATGTCACCTGCTGGTGTCCTAAATCCACATCTTAATTCCCTGATGTTCAGCTTATGCTACTATTAAAAGCCTTTATAATGGAAAAGCGACTCACAAAGAGCACAATGGGGGGTAGCGTTGGGTTCAGTAGATGCTGTTGTGCACCAGGGGGTGCTTTCATTTGTACCCTGGAGAAATTGGAGATCAAATCAACCATCTTCCAGCTAGGGATGATGACCCGACCTCATAAGCTACAGCACTTTGTCTCTTTTAACTCTTTTCCACCCAAGCATATTTATTTTAACATCACATTGGGCTCAGAAAACCAGGAAATATCCACACTACATCTCTTGGCTCTCCAACAAATTGATTTGAAGTGCTTCATCTCCACTTCTGACTGTAATGCAGGTCAATGTCGGCCTCTTTCTTGCCAGTTAAATCTCGACATAGAAAATACTTGATTAGCTAAAGAAGACCACATGGTTCAGGTCGAAGCTCTTGAAAGAAGCCATTTAATACAGTGAATCTTTTTGCAATCATATAAAGGAGACTTAATGCATATTTTCAGCAATTTGACAGAGGTCTTAAATATATATGCTGTGCTGAGATTCAGAACAACGTGCTCTTTAATGACGGATCTTTTCATCACAGCTAGTTTTAAGGGACGGAGTTAGCAATTCTTATCCACCGATCATAACTACCTCGCGAAAAACGCAAAATATTATTCTTTGTTTTTAGTAAGAGGCTCAAAACGGGTCTGAACGTCAACCTGCTGAGCTAGTTTTGTGTATACAATATTAATTAGACTAAAGGAACTGATATTTTTGTTATGTGGACAGCATGCTCAAAGCTTTTCATATATATTTTTAGAAAACTAGCTTGTGCAGCTAAAATGTTTGCACTGCAGTATGGGTATTGTTTGTTTTTCAATAAAACAAAATTGGTACATTGAAGATGAAACCTGTCACGTCAATTCAGTCATATTTTTTCAAAGGTCGGTGATTGGCCAGAAACCTGCAATCGGTGCACTCATAATGCTGGGTGATATCCCGAGAGTTACTGCTAGCGCTAGGTCTGTCCCAATAAGTCAATTACAAGGTCACAAGGCAAGAAAAAATTAATGCAGTACGTTTTCCGGCCACAATAATGTTCATCTGTTCTCATTCTTTGTCTGAACCCTTGTTTCTCGTAGACTTATCTCTTGTGTCGTACTGCACGGTCTTACACAATAACATAGAGTGTAGCAGTTGAATTTTTGTTGCTACCTGTTTAGGTAAAGATGTCCTAATTGGCAGTTTCCTTGTCTGAGCCCCATGATTAATATTTTTTTAAATGACACTCATTATCTCATATTTATTGTTTTTTTTGTTGTGTTTGGTTGTCATTAATCATGAATGAGACTGAAAAATGGCTTCTATTTATTGTTATTTGTTTAGTTATCTCAAATTTTGCTTGACCATGTTAGATCATGTCCAGTTAGAGAACTGCAATGCTTAGACTCCTTAAACCTGGATTAGATATTCAACACAGCGTGTAGATAAATTACCACACTGTCTGATTTGTGAAAATGAGCATAAGGCTTATTTTAGTTTTTTTTTTTTTACTTATTTTTTTATTTTTAATCAAACTATTATTCTTAGCTGTGTTTGCATTTTTTTTTTTCAAAAATGAAACAAATGTTTTACAAATCAGAGACTAATCTTTTTTTCCTTTTTTATAGCGGCAGGGTGTGTGTTTTGAGCAGAGCATGGTCTCATGTGGTCTGACTAAAAAAGAAATCAGGAAAATGAACTTGGGTATGTCTACTCTGATTGGAAGATTGTTAAACAGGAATACCCTTTGAATCTGACTGGCTCACTGAGTCAGATATTTTCAGGCCAAGGGAACTCCAAACCAATTTGATTTATTTTTCTGTTTTTAGTGTTTTGGGAGTTTTTCAGTCAGCAGTTATTTTAGACTCCTGGATATATGCTGCCAAGCAGCGCGTTGTTTTTTTCCCTTCACCTCTAAAAATGTGCAGGTCTGACATAATGTTGAGTATTGCGGGAATCTCCTCTGTGCAGTGTTTGCTTATCCAAATCTACTGTCCAATTCACTGAAATCTTGCTGTTGTTCTTGGCATTGCACGTAGATTTAATACATTTTCTTGACACAGGTGAGAAATGATATGAAGTTATATCATCCTCCTCCTGTGCACATTAAAGAGAAATCACCCAGTCAGGCAGTGAATAATAACAGCCCCGGTAATGTTTGGGCGTTTCTAGATATTAGAATCTGTGGAGAACACTGATGGATCCTTCATGTTTCTTCTCATGTATTCAGGTTTTTACTCATTTATCAACAGGCTGTGTGTGTTTGAAAATGGATTTCCCCCTTGAAAGCTTTTTTTGCTGTGTTTCTGCTCACATTTCAAGGCAGAGCCCCAGTGTGATGTGTTTACACTTTGTAATTAACTCCCCTGTTTTTTCTTGTTTTTTTTTTTCCTTCTCAGAGAGCATCCGGAAGGTGCTGGATAAACAGGCCATTAAGTTTGTGCGTGCCATCAAGCAAGAAACCAGAAGCGGCAAATCTGAGGACAGAATCCTGGTAAGAGCAGCCGATGCTATGTCTCTACAGGGACGCCTCCCCACCCCCACCACCCCCACTCCCCTGCTGTCACCTGAAAGCAGAATAGAGATGTGAAGTGAAGGCGACATTATATCGAAGACATAAAGTATGACATGAGTTGGTAGAATTCATGGGAATCAAGCGGGAGAGTCACAAGAAGTCGCAGATTACGCTTTGTGAGAAGTACAACAGACGTGTTGTAAATCAGGCTTAGGACAGATGCTGTCTAAGCAGAGTGAAGTGGACACCATGCCATGGCCTACTGAGTCCATTCTCACAGTTTATTAGATGTGGCAGGATGGCCTCAATGCCACAGGCAACACTGCGCTCTGTGTGGGTGTGTATGTGTGTAAGCTCTGACAATGTGTACATACAGGTCATGTTTTGTTGTTGAACTTGAGAATAAACGTGAGTGTGTGTGTGTATGTGTGTGGATGCCAGAGGGTGTGTGGGCAGCCTGCGATGTGTTGAAGGAGTTCGTGCGAGCCAAGGCCACCGCTGCTGGAGAGAAATTGCCAATTAGTCAGCCACATTAGTGACTGATCAGTTACTCGTGTGGCGTTGCTATGCGCAAGAGTGAGCCCCCCCCATGGCGAGAAAGATGCGCCCGATAAGCACATCAAAACTGTTCATCAGCGCTCTTCTCGGTTTTCAGCCTGTGCTATTATTTCTCCTCCATCTATCTCCATCGTTACACCTGTCTTTGTCATCTCCTCTTTGTTTTCGCTCTCCCTCCTTATCTGTCTATCTTGATTAGTCTCCTCCCTCGTCATCACACTCACACACATACCCCCCTCCCACCACCACCAAGCCCGTCGCCTCTTTACTTTCACTCCCCTTCATGCCCTTCCCCAGCTCCTTCCTTCTTCTCTCAAACCTGTAAAAGGGTATTGAGCTCCTCTTTCCAACAGAAGCAATTCAATTAGGTCTTTGCCTTTACAAGAATTTTTTTTTTTTTTAACTATCCAAATGGGCTTTGGCTGCTTCTGCAGCAACTGCTCCAGATTATTTCTAGGCATGGGGAATGGGGGGTATACATATAGATGCATCTGCATTCTTTCTAGTGGGTTGTCAAGGTCTTCCCCTCCTTTAAAGGTAACATTTTTACTCTAATGAATGCATTAGATGGGATATATGAAGGGTGAAAAGCTGGGTTGTATAGTTTGTCCGGCATGTGCACAAAATATGGCTCAGGCTTAAAAATGTCGCATGTGGAAAAGGGATGTGCTGTTCCGATGGGTATCTATGACAGAGAATTTCTTCTTTTCGAAATAATTTCTGAGCCTGAAGGATTAGACCAGGGCGTCTTTTGCCTTAATCTTTTCTTTTCATGCAGATCTCCCCTTTTCTAAAAGGCGTAATTTCCCCACTTTCATCTTGATTTCTCCGGTGTGTTAGGTTTGTGGAACAAACAGGTTTTTAAAGCATCAAGTTTGTATTTACCGTTACCATCTTTGTTCTACATTTTACGCCCTTTTTTCGGCCTGCTTTCCCTCCAGAGATGGCTTATTTTTAACTGTCTGTGTGTGTTGACTTTACCAGCCATCATACAGCGACACACACACACACACACATTGCACAAGGCTGTCTCCCCCACACCCATCTCAGACAGACACCGGGAGGGCTCAGCATGACATCCAAACAGCACCCTGGGCTACGAGTTGGGGTGCATCAGCATGCATGTTTGCATTACACTCAAACACACCCATGCACACTCAGACACAGACACGAGCAGTTTAACATGTGCAAGAGGCATAGACGCAGACACACACAGCCCAGTGCATCACATCCCGCCTGCACACACACTGGCAGCCATTATTAGATCACCCTATTTGAAGATTAGAGGCAACTCAGAAAACAAAGCATCTTCAAAGGCTGAGAGGGGGGAAAGAGACATGCAAGGAGGGAGAGAGAGAAAAGTGGGTGAATTTGATGGGAGAAGAGGGGAGGGCCTCTTATTAGAGGAAAGGAATGAAGGATGGAGAGAGAGAGGGGAGGAAATCTCTGTGTTGTGATGCTCCAGTTGCCGATTTGGCTCTTCCGCCACTTATTTATCTTGATCGGTTGCTCCGTCTTCTCCTCCGTTGACTCTGCGGTTTTTGTGCTGCTACCAATAATGGGCCTATTACTGGCCGAGAGCACCACTGTTTGACTGTCATGGACACACTCGGGTGCTCATTCCTGCCTAAGATCTGCAGTTGTAAGGAGAGCCCTCGGATGAGGCTGGAGGAGAACTGAGGTCAAGTTACTGCCGCTGGATCTGGAGCTCCGGCATGCCTCCGTGCTCACTGACTGCGTGGATGTGGATAATGTCTTCAGCAGCACTGCGATTTATTAAATTGGCGGTGGGTGTTTATGTGTAATGATGATTTATGGTCTTTAATCACTTTTAAAGCCCCATGTCTTGCAAATAAATCATTCATATGTGAAACTGATCCAATACTTATGAACCCAACAAGATTTAATCAATTAAGAAATATTAATTTCGAGTAAATATCTACTTTATATCATGGTATCCATTAAAATGAAAATAAACTTTTATTCCGCCCTTTTATTTGTGTTCACACATAAATAACCCTATTTTGAATAAAAAGTGAATTAAAAACAAAGTTAGTGGTAGATCAGTTTTTGTGAAACGACCACTTGCATTTAACTGCAAAACTGGTTTTACATAATCCAACATTTCTTATGATTGTTAAAGCACACGTTTAAACATGTGACAAAATGAACAAATATTTGTCTGGATCAAACTAAATTGGTTAAAAACGAACAAAAAAAGACTAATTGCTGAAACTTTTGAGTCCCATGTTTGGGCCCCTGCTTGAAAATTTTTTACCCACATTGAAATGTGTATACATATCAGTATCTGTGTGAAAGGTAAAGAATTAATGATAGTGACACATTAAACAAATGAAAAAAGCCTCAGTTTAAAAAAAAATAAATTTCATGATGATTATGAATATTTCTTTGAAATGATGCAGCGGTAGTTCTGTCAAATCGTTGTATTTTTATTATGGTAACCTCATCTCTGCAGAGGTTGACTCCAATTAAGGCACTGATATACAAATTGGAGAGGTTTTACTGCAGACAGTTCAGGCAAGTTCTCCAAAATGGCTGTTTTGGCACAGTTTGGCACCATCTGTTCACAACATCTCCCGGTTTGGGAATCTCTGGTTTTAAAAGGTTAAGTAAGCATCACCACACAGTGTGTTCTTGCTCAGGGGATCTAGAGCCAATAAAACGGAATCAACCTCATGCTTGTAGTTTACCTTGAAAAGCAGAACAAAGGAAATGTGTTTCAATCTGCTTCATGACTCATTTTCCTTAGTGGAGTTTTATTTGGATATTTTTTTTAATTCACATATTAACTACAGATAATGCAATTCTCTGCATGTCTTATAAATTTGTAAATTTTATAATTATTGTATGAAGTTGCTGTCTCTGAGTTGCTTTGTTATATGGTGCATGGTAATAGTTAAAAGATGTATGATGGGGGTTTTTGGAGCTCAAACCATCAGACTAACATACATTCATTTTGGAAAAGATTTAAAAATAGAAAGCAAGAAGACATGAACAGATTTACTTTGTTGTCCTGAGTGTTAATTTACTTTTTATGGGCATTATTTCACCTTTTTGTTTCACCCATCCATTCCCAGCTGCTTATCTGGGGTAGGGTTGCTGGCGACAGTATTCTAAGCAGGAAACCCCAGAATTCCCTCTTCCCAGCCCTCCCCAGCTGAGAGACATGGTCTCCCCAGCATGTCCTAGGTCTTCACCGGAGCCTGCTCTTGGTGGGACATGCATGGAAAACCTCCTCAGGGAGATATCCAGAAGGCCCCGTCACCGGGGTGCCTGGGGCAACTCACTGCTCCTCTCGATGGAGGAGCAGTGGGTCTGCTCTGAGAGCCTCACAGATGACTGAACCTATCACCCTATCTCTGAGGGAGAGCCGGGCTTCATTTCAGCCGCTCCTATTCGCAGTCTCCTTCTTTCAGGACTGCCCTCAGCTTGTGTCCATAGGTGATGGTGGGACACATCCCCTTCCCTCTGGGCAGGATCAAAATGTTATTTGAAATAGGTGATTTACTGATTTGCAACAGGCCCGGTGATGGACTGGTGACCTGCCCAGGGCGTACCTGTACCTCCAGCCTGATAGCAGCTGGGATTGGCTTCAGTCCCGCTGTGACTGAATTGGAATAATACTAAAAAATGGATGGATGGAATAAAGCAGATCCCTCTGTATGGAAAGGAAAATTTTTATGATTTTTTTTTAACATTTCTAACTTTATAAACAATCTACAGTGTAACCAGTCCAATGCAGAGTCAGACCCACTATTTCCTTGCATTTCTTGTGGATTTAGATTCAGAGAAGAATGAAATGATCAGTTGCTTGAGTACCTGCTTTTTGATGATGCATAAGTCCTCTGTGATGATAAGCAAAGGCAAAAGAAAGATGTTGGGTGAATTTCATCATTTATTACGGTGAATCTGGGGCTTGTAGATGGCTGGGCCTCTCAGAATCAAGCTGTGTTGAAAAGCAGAGCACAAAGAGGGAAAGCAGAGCTCGCGGCTGAATCTTGACATTCATTCCGCCTCTCAGCAACACATAATATGCTTCTGTAATGGCCAACATTACCACAGCATCATCCAGGATCTTCTTTTTACGTCTTTCACCCTGTGAGATTGTCAGTATAGAGTCATTTTCTCAGTAAGTATCTAGATTTACCATCTGATGGTGCGTGGCGAGGGCTCTGCGCTGTAATTAGGGCCGAGCTTTCTTTTGATTATCATAACATGTTGGTAGCCTGTGGCAGAGAGGCTGTGAAGTGTGACTGCTGACCTTCTCTCTGCTCCTGTGAGGGAGAAACTGAATGAGTGTGTAAGTCAGGGCTGAAAGGCAACTTGGAGTATCTCTGCCTCTCTTCTATCCCTCTATCCTCATCTCTGTCATTGTCTTGATCCTCTTCTATCTTTTATCTTCCCTTCCTTTGCATCTGCCCTCATCTGTTTGACCGCACTCACACTTACTGTGTCTCATCTCATACTGAATCATCATGTTTACTCAGGTTTTTCAGTTTCTCCTCCCATTTCTTTTCCGCTGGCCTTGGTCCTTTAAAAATCTTCCTTGTTTAAATGAACAAAACAAGACCGGAGTGTTCGTGGCTCTTGTACACCGTCTTTCAATTCTTAGATGATATTCTAATGTATAAAACCTATTGCTTAGGAGGTCTTGAATTTGTGCAAGTTCAGCCTCAAATGAACAACATACGACATGTTACACCATGTTATTTTAAAAGTTGATAAAAAATATAGACGTCTGACAGATAATCTCCTCCATGATTTGATAGCTTGTAGAGCAACAAGAGGTCATCATTTCTGTAAAGATGTTATCAGATGCTTGCTTCTTCACATTTGTAGCTCCAGGTTTTGGAGAATTACATTACTTTATGCACAGCTCTTAATGTCCCTTTGCGTTGAAATTAGGTTGAGGTTTGGCTTTTTATTTGGATCATTGCAGCTTCTTAATTCTTTTGCTTCTCAGCCATCCTGTTGTAGGTTTGAAGCTGTATTTGGGATCACTGCTTTGCAGGAACAAGTCCTTAGCTGTAAGATAGAGGGCCTCATATTTTGAAGTAGAACATCCTTTCACCATGACTACAACACTTCCAGGTCCTGTGTAACCCACTGATCACGGAGCCCATTTTATTCTGATGAGCCACTTCCTGTGCTGCAGCAGCCTCCCTGTTAATTACCGGTGTGGTCCAGGTGGTTGTAATTTGCTGTTTCACCTTTCTGAGGCTGTGGCGTGCTCAGGTTAGCGTCCGGGAGGAATTCAATCATTTGGTGAGTTCTCCTCCCTTTGCAAGTGCTACCGTTGCGATCTGTCGGTCACTGGTGCGATTGTTTTGCAGAGTCAGTACGCGGCTGCATTTTTGTGCTGAACGTTTGTTTCCTCGACCCGACGCATCATCAACGGTGAGTTTTTATTCAGGCCGATTTGGTTCATTACAGTGTAGAGTGTCTCATGAAGGACGTTAGTGTGTAACAATTGTGGCGTTGCTCCCGCTGCCATTCTCCGCTCTGTCACTTTGATATTGAACATCGGTTTTGCTTGAATAAATGAATGAATGAATGAAATGGTGCGTTCACGACACCTAGTTTAGATTTTTTTGCGCAATAATACAGGATCTGCTTTAGTGTTTAATTCATTAAACTAACTCATTTGCCAGGGTTCAGATGTTTTTTTTTATGCTGAACTCCAGAATTGATTGAAGTGCACTTAAAGATATTCATGTTTTCTAGATTTATTTCGTATGTGAATCACATTGATGGTTAACTTTAGAATACAAATATTCATTTGTGTTTATATTTTTCTTTACTTGTACAGGTCAGGATTTTTTGTTGTCACGATAAAGCTGGAAGTGAGCTGGGTCACCTGCAACCCTTCCAGACTCTGATGGCAGGCTACCCAGATCTGCCTATGCGGTAGGATAAGACAAACTGACACTTGTTCCCGACACCGCGTTACACTTGCGGGGAAAACCTTGGATTATACTGTCATTTGGACCAAACTGGGATTTCGGACATTGCGTTTAGCGGGAACATAGAAGACTAAAGGAATCAGTATTGTCCATGAAGTGAACTTTTGAATGTATTTGGAAAGAGTGCTTGAAACGATTGCTGTATTGTTGTTTGTTATTAGTGTTGCTGTTATTGTTGTTTTGTTATTGTTGTTGCAGTCTGTATAAACAAATATATAACT
>JAVQJG010072247.1:0-18874 GCA_036024015.1 Craterocephalus amniculus | reverse complement strand
TTGTTTACTTGCCTAGATTTCTGTTGCTCTGGGTAACATCGTTAACGTGAACGCAGCGTGATTGCATCACCAGACTCACATCTGTGAGAAACGCAGCTGCCAGCAGAGGATCAGACGCGCGTTTTTTTTGCCGATGTGAAAGGAGCCAAATGCCGATTGATCGCGGGTAAACGCGGCTTTGAAAAACCCGCGTCGACGCGCTAATTTCAGTGTGAAAGTGGCTAAAGAGAACCTTTCCAAATAAATTCAATTGTACCCCAACTTGTACGACCGAGGCGTCTATGCTAATAAGCACTGGGTTTAACAAGGTGCTGTGTGTCCATGATAGGGAATAACCAAGCGACAAACTGGACTGACAAATGGACACTTCTATCTCCTATTTTTTCAACTGCAACGGTCTGTTATCATTTATCTATATTTACAAATCCCTGTCTTATGATGCTTACCACGTTCTCCAGACATGGATGGGGCCAATGGAGTCTAGCCCAGGATCTCTTAAGCTCAAGATGTCTTGATTATAATAATACAAAGGAAGGGCTGTAACCCTTCCTGCTTATGTTCATTGTTGTAACTTTTTTACTTGCTCATACCTCAAGTATCTGAAGGACTATGAAGCCTACATCCATACAGACAATGAGGATTAGTGTTAACTTCCTAGCAGATATGGTGCCAGTGCCATGGCTTTCACAACTGACTTGACAATCAGGCATTTGACCTATAAAAAGTTTAAGATGTGTGTGAGTTGGAGTATATTCGACCCTCTTGCAACTCTACACAGCTCATATAAAGTGAAGCATTAAAGCCATAACTGAGGACTTTATGGGACAATGGTGAACATAGTGTGATGGGGCAGTGAATCAAAGAGTTACTATGTTACTGTAAGTCAGCATCATGGCATTTCCTATAACAGCTTTCCTAGCTGTGGATACAATGTTTGGGCAAAGAAATGCATCTTTACATTGCTGGAAAACTATAATGATGTAGACCGTTGGACTACAAGGGCAGGGAGAAGTGATGCACATGCACAGTTGCACAAGTTGAAGCAGATTGTTTGCTGCTAGCGGCTCCTATTTTATGGAAGGGTACAATGTTCGGGATTGTACATGTCTAATCCTGTACAATTTACTTACTGGGCCAATTGCAGCAGTGTTTGTTAATCATGATCCCGTAGACCCACATAACATGCATGCTTTTATCATCTGAAACAACAGATTCATATTAATGGACATCCTCAACAAGGCCATTTACAAGCCTGTTAGGAGCAATAAAGTATGGAAACATCTAAAAGATGCAGGACAGTGGGGCCAGAGGACCAGGACTGAGGACCACCAACAGCACCATGTCATCAGCAGTCATCTAGTCTACAGTAAAGGCACTTCTCTGATAAATTTTATTTCATAGGCTGCATGCAAGCGAACATATAGGCATCTGGTGAAGCTTCAGAGTGTTCCAGATGTTTACGTAATACTGGCGTCTCACATGAGCAGATGTAGAAAATACAGCTTGCCACACCAACCAATCCTCATACTTAACCTTTGCTTTCAGAAAGTCCTCAAGAATCTTTATAGAGCATTTTTAAGGTTGATCTGCTGCTTCTTAGAGATGAACACCACCTTATTTAATTATCTAGCTACACAAGTTCCAATGCTTTTGTATTGTTATGAATGTTTTGCTATTTTCCTAACTGGATGCATGTGTGAGGTATCTAGGATCCCGATCAGGATCCACCCCACTGTGTTCTATCACAGGAAGGCTGGGTGATGGAGTCACTGACACCCTTGATGCCAAAAGTAATAAACACTCTGCATCCAGAGCTCTGAGAGTGTGTCTGTAAGAAAGTTGGCTGATTGGACACAGTCGCTCCTAAACCAGGGAATCAGCCGCAGCAATCTGGATGCAAGAGAATGAGATCCCTGGCTCACACAGTGAGGCTGTATAGCTCCAAGTGATCTCCGATGCACAATCACACACATGCCCAGGAGCATGCACACATACAGATCAGAGTGCTGGTAGTAGGGGTAGATCCTCCGTACGAACATCTGGAGCTAAGAAAGGCTGCTAAGGAATGGTGGGTGGGCATGATTATCAATTGATCTGAACAGATTACACAAAAATCTGTAAAAGGCGTTTTTAAATCAATAGCAGGGGAATCAGGGAGATAAGCTTGGATTGTTCACCCTCAAGACATCCTTTTCGCAGCTGCTGATTAAATTACGGTCAGCTCGATTAGGAAAACCTGATTAAAAGATGAGCCAGTTGCATAAAAGCTCAAACTGCCAGGCCACAGCGTAACGTGCCACAGGCAGGCACCAGACTGCAGCTCAGCCCTCTTGGTTTGTTTCATCCCCTCATTTTCCCATCCCCTCATTTTCCCAGTTGCTTTCATCCTCCCCATCGAAGAACGCCTGACACAACTTCTCCATCCTCTCACGGAAAAACCAGGACTCTATATCCGTAATTTTCTGTCCTGTCCTTTAACTATTTTCCTCTTTAACTCAATCTTTTCATGTGTAAAGAGCCAAGCATGAGACTGTTACATGCTCGTCCGCCATCTGTAAGAAAACGAAACAATTTTGTAGGAATATTGTGATATTTAACTGAGCAGAAGCCTATACTTGATGCAACATTAATGTTGACCCACAGCTAAGGGCTCAACAACTGTCCAATCACGGCTTTATGTACTAGGTTTTACTCAAAAATGCTTGCATGTGATGACAATTATTCACAGCTTCGAAGGGTCGGTCTACGGGCTGCCACCGACCAGAACTTTCCCAACTTTAGACAAATGGATCCTAACAAATATGCAACATGATTCCAACATGTAATGTGCGGACATTAATAACATTAATTCCTCCCTCATGACATCACAGGTGTTAATCCAACTCTAAACAGGGTAGATTTATAGTCATCAAACGGTGCTATAATTATAATTTATGCCTCTTTTCATAAGTTTATTTAATCCTTTCATTTAATCTGCGGACTGCTTGTCAAACTGCCCCTTAGTTAAGATAAGATTAATTAAATCCATGACAGGTTTTACAGTAGTGGAATTGTTATGGATAGATAAAGAGGCAGAAAATAACATTTTATACCTGCTGCCTTATTTTGAGCTAAATCTGGCCGAAGCACCACATTTCGAGACCCTAATAAGGAACTGGCTGTATTGTTTTATCACTGCTATCATGGCTCTACTGTAATGTCTTTCTAAACTGTCATCTTGTGTGATCTTCACACCTCTTTTCATTGTGAAACTGAAAAGAAAAACTGAAAAAGTAACATCTGTATGACTGCAGAATCTCCCATAAACGTTGCTACCATCTCTTCAGGCCCATTTTTACTCTCTTTACACATGTACAGTAAACAGGTACGTCCTTGTCAAACATCACTGCTCGCACACTTCCCTTCTGTTACAATGGTTGTTAGCCAATATGTCCACCAGAGGGCAGTGTTCAGAGTGCATGTCCAAGCACCAACATTAGTTTTTGACACAAAATATGGCAACGGTGGAGCAGATCATGATGATGCTCATTCTCAGAAATAAGAAGCACATTATAAAGACATTATAAGTGCTTTTTCTGCTTCTTTGTTCCTTTCACCAGCGGTATACCAGCTATACTGCTCAACACTGCCCCCGGCGGTGTCCGGAGGTACTCCTTTCAACAGAATGGATCCATATAAATACCTACAAATTACGCAGATGACAGATAAAATGCTATATATCTGTTTTTTGTATGCAGCATAAATGGGCCTATAGTTTGAGGAGTTTTTCCTCAGGAATGACTTTGCTTTTTAAAATCCTGTAGCTACTTACTTTGCATTATGTGCCTTGATCAAACAGAAAAGATGATCATCTGCAACCCTTTATGTACTTATATTCAGTATCAGAAAACAAAAGCACTTTCTCTGGATTCAAATCAAGAACAAAAGCAGTTGAACACCGAGGGATTAGAGTCTGACACATGACAGGGAGCTTGGGATCATTCAGGAAAAACTACAGAGTAGATTGGCTGTCAGTGGCAGGCAAACAACTTGTTAGCAATCAGAACAAACAAACAAAAAAACAACAAAATTACAATAAAATTTAAACTGTATCAGGGTCACACTCAGGTCTACAACCATTAAGTTAAAACCATGCACAACAACAACCATGTCCACAAACACAAGTAAACAGGGCAGGCAGGGTGAGAAAACGGAGTGTTTTCCTGAATGTGCCTGACTACAACTCATGAAACTCAAAAACATCACGATACCAGACAACAACATCACAAAACCTGTAAACCATTCCACTGGAGGGGGAGGGGAGACATAGAGAAGAGAAAGACTACTGTTGTCTTTACCGTCAGGAGGAGGTAAACTGAGATGCAGGGATGTCCTAGGTTTAGGATCGGGTAGGGGGTCCTGTTTGAACCCTAAGGGGTGGGGGAGAAGATGAAGCACTGGCTGTAGGTTGGACAAGGTTTCTGGCAGGGTTTACAGAGTCCATAGGGAATTTTAAAATGACTGGTTTGTGATGCTGAGTTTGGAGGTGAGCGATATCGTGAATAGCATTAGCAGTTTCATGGCTTTACTTCATGAATCAATGGAAATAAACCTCGCCCGGAGATCAAACAGTGGTTACAGAGCTGGGCACACCAAGAGAGATGCTCTGTTTCCCATTACAGCTGTGGAGTCAATGCTGAGCTAAGGGACCCTCGGAGTAAGAGTTTCCAACACATGATTAAATTTGTGCGTGATCACAGCCATGCGGAGTGACGTCAGATCAGCGGTCGTATCACAGCACTCCATTCTGCAGGACCTTTGAGCTGAGACAACTACAGAGTGGACTGGAATGTTGCTGCCGTGCTGAAACTTGCCTAAGAGCATGTTTTCAATAGATTTATGGTTTACATTCCTCTTTTTGTTTGGGGAATATCTTGAAAGCTCATTGAGTTTTAGCCTTTCACTCGCTCTGATTCCATCTTTATGAATTAATAGCAGCAACAATCCCAGCAACTCTTCCATTGTCCATACTGGTCCCAAACGTGCTACGATACCTCTGAAGTAAGGGATGTAGTTGTGCTGCTGCAGCATGGCCAGGGTGGTGGGGTTCAGCTGTAAAGTCAAGCCTGTACTGCCACCTGATGGTGTAGGTGAGTACTTGAGAGTACCACCAGCACCAGTCCCTTCAGCAGAACCAGAATAGTACACAGGGAGGGAGGAAGAATCCCTGGCCCAGGTGGAGGGGGACTTAACTCCAACCGTGATGGTTGGAGGTGAAGGGAGAGAAATGGAGTCACGGGCTTGAATGGTGTGTCTACCAGCAAGGCGTGCTTCTGGTCCTGGATGTCCAATCAGATCACAGAAATCATCTTGCCAAGTTTCACATGCAAACATCTAGAACTGGTCGAGGAAAAACTAAGTATGCCAGCTTTTATTCAAAGACTACACATTAAATTTTTCTCAGAAATGTTGAGCTTTTCAGATTTTGTCATGACAGCAACAGTGTGTGGCTGGTACCTGCTCGGCTGTAGTTCTGGGGGGAACGAGACGGGGTGTACCGCCCGTAGCCCCCCAGGGAGCTGTTGGAGCTGGGACTGGAAGGTCTCCGCTGGCGGGGGGACTTTTCCCCATCACCCTGGGTACACAGATACATGAAGGAAAGATGTTAATTAAATCATCCGAAAGGATTCTGGGTAAAACTGGAAAAGGCACACACAGGGAGCTGGTGTTCAGATTACAGGAATGTTATTGCTTCGTCTGTGGATGGCTTCCAACATCCAGGTGAAACAAATCTTCATACAGTACAGCGACAAAATGTGATACTAACTCTGGTAGAGAATTTCTAAGACAGGGATCCTCAAATCTTGTCGTCCAAGGTCAATGCGCTGCAGGATTTCAAAGTTTCCCTGCTGCAACGCGACTGATTCAGACCAACTACCACTGATCTGAAAAGGTGTGTTGCAGCAGGGAAACTTCTAAAACCTGAAGGACACCGGACCTCAAGGACCAGGACTGAAGAGCCTGGATCTAAGATGATTATCTCATTATACAAATCAGCAATGGTAAGTGCAACAATCCACTCATAATATATTTTATAGAGGCTGTATTTGCAGAAAAACTGTATAGGACCTGAAGATGATTTCAGCATCATAGTAAAACAACTTTATCCATTCGTTCAGACTGATATATTGATGCTCGTGTGTCTGCGTTGTGGAGAGAAGAACAGTGTTTTAAAACCCAAATAACAAGCAGAATGCCATCATTTACTGATATCATGAAACAATGCTTAGAACATAGATTGCATTAGTTGTTTGAAATGAGACATTTTGCTATTTCATGAAAGTTAAGTCCTTATTGAATCTGATGGCAGCAACCTGTCTCCCAACAGGAAAGTTTAACTGCTCCTGCAGCCTTTCCAGATGTGAAAGTGACCAGTTTGACAGGCGTTAATGCAGCCTCATGCCAGAGAGGCGGGCTTTTGAATCCCTAACCCTAACTGGGATGTCCATGATTTCAGTTTATTGTAAATGAGCTCTGGTCCTGAGAAGAAACCATCATCATCCACAAATGACTTTGCTTTATATATTTTAACCCTATAGCACAATGGTAGGGTTATGCTGCATTGGTTTTGAATGGCTCCTTACATGACCTTAGTGCTCTACCAGTAAGCTACATCTGTGGATTTCAGGATGAACTGTGTTCACAAAGATTTCTGGAAAGTAGAGAATCATGGAAATCTGGTTGAGGGCCAAATGATCACCGACACCCAATAGCCTCATGATCTTTAGCCATGTTCCTGTGCACAGATTTCTAAAGGATCTCTGAATTTCTTTGGTATGTTCTCTAGATGATCAATATTCAAAATTCCTATAATTTGACGTCAGGAACATTTGGCTGAAGTTACTCAATTTGTGAATGAAGGTTATTGTGCAGATTGATGATATTTACTTTGAGAAAGTGGCTGTTCAGGGATCATTTATGTTTGACGCAGAAAACAGATTCGCAGACAAGAGACAAAACTGTCAGAGCTTGGCCATCTGTTGCTTGATGCGGAAAACGGGGCGATAAAACCAAACAGAAACAGGAGGAAGAGCGAAGAGGAGAACAACTGTAAACATTTTGCAAACTTTTGAAGAACCGCATGTTTCCGCCGTGTTTATCACGGTCCACCAACGGCACCAACCAGTATCTGAAACTGACGTAGGATCGCGGGAGTAAGTAAGAGGAAAGCAGTGGGTGACATTTGAAATGGACCTCCCTAGTTTCGTATGTTAGGGAGCATACTGTAAATGGGCCTTTAAGGTGCGGTGCTAATGTTTAGACAGAAGTTTCTCACCAACCTGTTACCGGTTAGTTTCACCCTGTTCCTCCTTCAGTTTTCCAGCTTTCATCGGCACCCATCCAACCCGTTCTGAGACATGCTGCTGCCATCCAGATCAAGATAAACTAAAGATAAGTAAAATAAGTTGTGTCCCAACATTTCTAGAGTTGGGTTGTGGTATCTGTCATTCAGCTTGTGAGACTGAAGACGTATCTGGGAGCAGATCGCCTCCTTCTGATCCTGCCTGCAAAGCAACCTGAGGATGAAATCGTCTGAAAGCCTCGGCTCTCATGGAAGAAGACACTGATTCAAGTCTTGAAACAATTAGAAACAGTAAACATAAATCCAAACTTTGTGTCTATTTACTTCATGGACGGATTACTGAGTGGGCTCAGGAGTTGGGGGTGAGGTTGGGGGGGTCCCCCTGCGTCAGAGCACTAAGTTGAAGTGATTGGTGTAATTTCTTGGTCTAAAGCCAGTCAAACAACAATACAGAGACACAAATTGTCCACAGACAGATGTAAAACAAGCACAGATGCGAAATGGCCACAGAGAGATGCTGAAATACAACGAGTGACGCAAAACAACCACACAAAAGACACAAAGTGAGGGGAAGGACGAGCACAAAATAAGTTACATGTATGAGCCAGGGGCCTCACCGTAACAGAACACACCCATGCTTTAACTTCTCTACCGCCTCTGAAGGCTTCATGTGCGCATTATTACCAACATCTAACCCTAACCCTTCACACTGGATTCCTTATCTAAATGAAATATTTCTGTATCACGACTGATGGAATCTGAAACTTACTTATCCTTTAACCAGATCAGCTGTATCACTATGAACCATGAAAACAACGTTTTTAGTTCTGGTCTGTGCCCATGCACACACATGACGGCATGGACGACATCCACAGACGGACACAGTGAGACACTTTACCTCAGTAGAAGTAGGAGAAAGCAGCTGGGGGGACTGCAAATGAAGACGGAGAAAGCAGTGATTAGCATGAACTCATATGTGAGTGTATATGAGTCGGCTATCCGTCAGGGATGGCCGTGGATCGGGATCGGGGAGCAAAGAGCGAGCAGAGAGCTCAAACAGTTCAGCTTAGTGGCTCAGACTGATGGAGGACTTTAGTGTCAAAGTGGGGGGATGATGGAGGGAGAGCAAAGGAGGAGCAACAAAAGGAAGTTACACAGGTTTTTCTTTTTGAAACTGAAACATATCGTAGTGCAGGGCTGCGTGCAAACTGCTTTTTATCTTTATGGTATGAATTTGCTGGTTTAAACTCTCTATACAACAGCAGTAACGTAGTGCATGGGGGGGGCGTTTTCACCACTGCACCACTAAACCTGCAGCTGATGTTGAGCCGTGAAAATAGACAAAGAAAGTTCACAAAGCGAAGTGAAACCTCAGCGATAGTTTAGTTGTTAAAGGTGGGATGTTGACCAGAGAAGCACCGCCTCAGATGCTGCACACCCTCAGACTCTCCAGCCAAACGTCGCTGGCAGACGATAAAGATAAGCAAGAGGTGGACGGAGATACCCGACACCATCACAGTCCATTCAGCCGAACCCTGCTGGACACACTGTGGACATTAAAATGTGTTTTCATAATAAGACTATCATATGAAAATTACTCTAATGTTGAAAAGGCACATGTAAGAATCTATGGGAACCCTTCAGGAAACCTCCTGATCCAGGCCTAATTTCTTTATATGCTTCCAATGATCCAGCCTTGAAATATATGTATACAGTTGTCTGCAACATGATCCATCCTCTTCCATTAAAGAGAAGAAAAATATATTGAATTTCCTTCTGGGATTAATAAAGTAGTAATAGAAGGCAACATTCTTAATAGTAATTCAAGTAACTGGAGACTAAGAAAAGTAATAATAAATATAAGTTTGCTCAATTTGCTGACATAAGATGTTTTTTTTATCTAATCGAGTTGAAAAAATAATAAAAAACAAACAAACAAAACAGTCCTGGACCAATGAGAGCACTTTGCTGATGTGCAGGAGGGAGGATATCAGTAACAGGTGTAGGCTGATGGAGACTTCCAGAAAACAGCTGAATTTCAAAATTTTCATAGTTTTTTCTTGCTTTTTAAAATTATTTCGATTGAACAACAGTTCAAACACAGTTTCATGATTTTCATAACATTTTTTATGTTATTACTTCTGTCAGTTCCAGGCTTGTTTTTCTTTCTTTTACCTATTCCCTGTATTCATGTTTTTATAGTGAATAAATTCAGGTGCTAATGGTGTTCATGGGAATTATTCATGACTTTTTCATTTAGCAAAATGTAACTTTTTTTTTTTAAATCAATAACTAAAATTGTCATTCTGTCAATAAATAAACGTTTTTAAAAACAATTTTAAATTATTTAAAACACTGGACGTTTTTTTATTTTAATTATTCACCAAATTCCAGTTTTGTAACGTTTTTTTAAAACTTGATCTGAAATGTCTTGAAATCTCATTAGTTAGAATTAGACCTTCTTGAAATGAATGAATATAAAGATGACTTTCAAAAATTGAAAAGTGTGAATATTTGTGAATTTGACTTCCCAGAGCATCAAGTCCCGGTCGTATCACTGAGCTGGAGAACAAATGGAGCTGTGTGATTATTGGATGAGAGCGATGGGAGCTGGAAGGGGCTGACATACCTCTCCATAGTGCCTCTCCTCAGACGGATAGCTGACGTAGGGAGAGTAGGACAGCATGTCAGGCCTGTCGATGTTATAGATGGCCTTGGTCTTTGGAAGGGCCGCCAGGTCCTTGTAGTCCAGCATCTCCTCTCCTAATTTGGCCTTCCAGCAGAAATGGCAGAAAAACACAGATTTTTCCATAACATGTTTTGCTGAGCTGACTATTAGAGCTTAACTCTGCCCCCAGTGGTGAGCGGAGGTAACGCAGCCTTACATAGATTACTCTGCTGGGGGAGCCCGAGGCGCTGGATGCTGGGACTGAAGTGATGCTTTCAGAGGAGGTTCGGGTCACCTGAAACACACAACAGCAAACGCACAATTACCAACACAGCACGCCGTCTCTTCACTGGTCATGTGACATTAGAGCATAAAACAATGAAAGCTTTATTTTCAGGGAGAGTACCACCACAACAACTATTAGTTTCGTCAGTATGAAACTCAGGCTTCCATGCTTTTCCTTTTTAAAGAATTGTTCTAAGATTTTAAATTCTGTCTTTTAGATTTATTTATCAAACAGCAAGTCCATCTGGGCTGATCCAATATTCATGTTCACTGTAATTTCTATGCTTATTGATGTCAGTCTTCCTTTTAAATAAGTCTAGTAACAGTGCTTGGTCAGATCACCTGAATTGTGCTCTTACGTCCAGAGACCGACCCGAGACCTCAGGATCCAGTTTAATGTACAACCCACACTGAAAGTACGCACACGGCTCAACACTTCTACCCAGAAATTAAATCATCATCCCAGAGTATGATGGACAATAGAGACGCTACACAGCAGTTAACACTTTCATCATCCTCCTCTTTTGCCATGGAGGTTTCCAGTGAAAACGAGATACAGACACTACGAGCACATGTTGACCCCCTGCTGTCAACCTTACATTTCAGATCGATGGCAGGTTGCTATCATCAATCCATCAACAGTTTCTTTTTTAAAGTGCTTTAACCTCATCATCAGAATAAAACTAAATGGTTTGTAAGCGAGTGTGTATCTGGCCACAAACACTGTTTAGTGCTTGGAGAGGATGGAAAAAGACGTGGATCCATAGATGCTCTTCATGCAGGAGAATCGTTGGGCTCGACCTTCCTAATGATTACTGGCCATCTGCGAGGCGCCAACCAAATGGGAATAAAAACTACCGACAAATAATATGATTTAATCTTTTTAATGATGCCTTCTGTTCAGTGTTCACACAGATATCTTTTCCTAACATGAGACAAAATGCAGACGCCTTCACTGAACCCTGAAGTTTCCTCTACAACAGCTTTATAGCTAACAAGTATTTACTCCACAGTCATTTCTCTCTACGTTTGTTTGCTTCGATGCAATGTGATGCGATGCTATACGATATGATACGATGCGATATGATGCAATGGGATGCGATGAGAGACGATACGATGCAATATGTTACGATGCGATGCGATACGATGCGATACGATACGATGCGATACGATACGATGCGATATGTTACGATGCTATACGATGCGATGCGATATGTTACGATGCGATGCGATGCGATACGATACGATACGATGCGATGCGATACGATGCGATACGATGCGATATGATACCATATGATGCGATACGATGCGATGCGATACAATGCGATACGATACAATGCGATACGATACGATAGGATACGATACGATGCGATACGATGCCATGCGATACAATGCGATACGATACGATAGGATACGATACGATATGATGCGATACGATGCGATACGATACGATACGATACGATACGATACGATATGATGCCATACGATGCGATGCGATACAATGCAATACGATAGGATACGATACGATATGATGCGATACGGTACGATACGATACGATACGATACGATATGATGCAATACGATGCGATGCGATACAATGCAATACGATAGGATACGATACGATATGATGCGATACGATGCGATGCATTCACACAGGTGAAACCCACAGCGGACTGAGAACGCATGTTGATAAACACGTGGCTTCCTCCTCCTTAACTCTCACCGGCAACAAGGATGCTTCCCTACAGAAAAAAAACGCGTTATGAGGTTGCTTGGTTCGGGACCAGTGGAGGAAGCTGGGAATGATTCCTGGTTGGACTGGGGAAGTATCGTCATGCGCAGCCTTTATTCATCTGAGCGGGACGAGCTCTGCGACCGCTTTCTGCTCAGACCGGAAGTGTTTCACACTTTATTAGTGAAGCTGTGCTGTCAACTCACACAAGCTGGAACAGAGAGAGAACTTCCTGTGTACAGTTTCATCTTCATCAAGTATCTGTTCAGGTTGTGTGACATCTGTAACCGTGTGTGCGCTGCATGCAGACTGATAATGGCAATCAATCATCAGTCGCTGACTTCCACACCCGTCAGCTCTGCCGCGCTGCCGGTGTCACACTGTTAGCATCAACCCATGCAGTGGATGGGGGGGGCAGGAGAACCGACCTGCTGCTCAGGGACGTCATTGAGCTGTATCCGGACCTGCTTCTGAGGAGGAGACGGGCGGTGATGAGGAATATGGAGGGAGATGAAGAAGGGAAAGATGGGACAGGATGCTGGCTGAACGGTCAATACATCTGGCTGATGTTTGGAAGAATAAGTCTGAACTCTTAAACATTTAGAGTCATTTTTAAAGAAAGCACAAAATCAAAGATCAACTGAAATAAAGTAATGAAAATGTGGAATAAATGAGAGTTTATTTGCTTCTGATTGAAGATTGATGATTTAAACAAGGATGCAATGAAATTTCTGGGCAAATGATGCTGATGGAAGAAATCTGAATGTTATTTATTGCTTGTCTCATTTATTTTCACTTGTGTGGCAGGGGAAGAACAAACTGTACTTTAAAATAAAAAATTAATAAACATTCAGGCTGTAATTTCATAAGCTATGAGTGCAGATTTACTCATACAGATGTAAAAACAACAGCTGATCTTATCGATTAGCTGATTAAATATACAGAATATAGAACGATCCGGATACCAGACCAATAAATATTTGCATCTACATTTAACTCGATATCAGACTGTTTGAGAAGATAATTTTTTGAAGTAGTGATCCACAGAATAAAGAAACATCTCCTTACTAACACCAGCCTCTAAACTTTGCTGTGACACAATGAAATTTCTCCAGAGCATAAAAACACAGGAAACAAAAAAGAGACTTTAAAGCTGTAGGACTGTGAGAAAAACATGAATCACTGACGTCATGAGTACGGAGCGAGTCAGGTGACATTGAAAGAAAATATTTCATCCATGACCATGTGTTACGAAGTCCTGGAAAAAGTAATTAGTTGTTAGTTTAGCATAGAAAGTGATAATGAGCTCATTTATGGCTGTAGCCGCTAAAATCGATTGTTTATGTTTAATTGAAGTTTATTTTAATCCTGGGCTGAATTATAACGATGTACCTGGGTTTACTGGGTCCTTCTACTGTTTGCAACAAAACACAAACAAAAATGAGCCACTAAGTTTGCTAAAAACTCCAAATCCCACAACAACAGGCAACAGTCCAGCAGCTCTAAAACCTGTTTACACCAGTACGTACTGGACTCTACTGGTATCAGCTCACTTTAGCCTGTTGTCCATTACAGTTAATTAGCATTGTGGGGTTGCTAGCATTGGCCTGAAAGTCTCGTTATGACTGGTATGCAGCTCAGTCTATGGTTTTTTATCTGAGTATCAGAGTCCAGGTAAAAGAGGAGAGTCATAATAGCTGCAGGCAACAAGATGAAACACTCCAGAAAAGTCAACAATATCTTGGAAAGTCATAGAGGAGTACAGGCTGAAGACCAGAGACGTAAATCACAATATCTGGGGCTAGGCTAACATTTTTTTTCTCATGGCTGCCGGCTATCACTATTACACACGGTAATATCTAAATTAATTGAGTGTCAAATGCTCTGTTGTCACAAATTACCACTGCAAACTAATACACTGCAATGCTAACAACATTTACTGTTTGTAGCTTGAACATAAAGGTTTCATTGCACCATGGCTGGAAATCAACAGTAAAAGACAGAGCAGGGCAAAGATGTGAACCTCTTCACACATAAACCCCCAAATGTGAAAAACAAAGTGGTCTGCGCTACAGTATCCTCCGATCTCTGGTAACGACAGGCCGTCATAATTATTAAGCACATATGGTTGAAATGAAAACAACCTGTGGAAATCATTTTGTTCCGACGCATCATTAACCCCTACTTACAGCTGAATTATCTCCTAACATAAATGGCCCATAGGAGGCCGACAGCTCATACAGCAGCACACGGTGGACCAGCATATATCTGCTGCTAACTCTGTTAGCTTATTGACCCTGTTAGGAGCCCAGAAGATGTTCGGCTCCACACGCTCGTCTTCACGACCAAAAACTTTTAAAGAGCTCTGTTTCTCTTATTGTGAGATTCCAGAAAATCTCTAATAGATTTGGTTGAACTAATATATCTAACTTTGTGTAATACTGGGGGAGTAGCTTAGTGGTTATCCGTTTGTCATCCTGCTCTATCATATAGTCGAGTAAATCTTTCAGTGATTATCATGAACAACTAAACCTTCCTGAACCGTCTCTTAAAGGAGAGTGTTTGTTATCCTGTTGTTGTTTGAGATTTCCCCCATTTCACTGTCAATACTTTATTATAAACTTTAATTTGCTAAAAAAAACATGAATTTGCATTTTTCTTGTTCAAAAGAAAAGGGAAAATGCAAAAAAGATTTCTCTCTTGCTTTTTTCTTAGTGTGAAAGTAAAAGGGTTAAAGAGGTGGGACTGGGTCAGGAGAAACCAGTTTCTAGTCTTCAGGAGTTCCAGCTACAATGAGTCAACGTGGGCCCTTAAAGCCCCAAAACTGCTCCCTGGGCACCAAAAACATGGCTGCCTCCTCTCCAGTCATCTGAAGATGGTTTGAGTGCAAAGCTGGATTTCTCAACTGGGATTAATAACGTGAAAATTATGATTAAATGATCACGATTAAATCAAGACTTCTTGTGTAACCACCTCTTTCAGAGTTTTGTTTTTATCACCCACCTTACTTTTCTCCTCCTGTTTGGCTGCTTGTCTGCACGGAGGATGCCAGATAGAAGATCCTGAGGACACAGAGGGACAAAAAGAGACAAAATGTAACACAACTGTTGTTGAAATCAAGCATAATGATGGCAGCAGCGTGAGTAGTAGTCAAAAACAAAAATGCAAGACTAATCTTAAGAGCCTGTTTTTACAAAACGATTCAATACAAAAAATGGGATAGGATACGATATAGTATGCAGTATGATATAATGTGGTGATGTGATACACACTATACTATACAACACAATCTGATGATGCATTTCTTTGGCCCCATGAGGTCATTTGTTCTGGACTGAAGTGCTGCTACATTATCTACCTTAAACGCACGCTGTAGCATTATTCAGGATTTCTGTATGTATTTAGCCACGTAAACATTTGATACTTTCATGAGAGCTTGGTTTGGTCCACTCTTTATTTATACCTGCTGTTCACACAAGCATCTATAACTGTGGTAATGCCTTCGGCTGGAGGTGCTCATGTGACTGGAAATACTGAGGGATGGTAGGAGAGACTTTTTACTATCTAGCTAGCTTTTAGCTAAAAGCTATATGCAGGTACACTCACAATTTACTCAAATTAGGTGTTAAGCATATAGTAGCAAGCTAATGCACATTATTGGTGCAGAATTGAATCTGGGTTTGTCTTTGTTCGTATTGTGAGCATGTTAGCATTAGCATCTGCTGCTAGTGGACCTGCTGTGTGGAGAATCCTGCTTTTTCTACTTGTGTATGTTTGTTGCCATTTGCACATGTAAACATTGGAAATTTTCTGGTTAATTTTTTAACTGGTTAGGCTACAGGTGTGTTCTTCTGGTTGGAGCAAAGTCTTTTTTAGTCTTTGTTCTAGTTTCTGAAATATACGGTTTGTAGCTTTAATAACGTTTCATTGTGCCATGGCTGAAAATTGACAATAAAATCGATAAAACTCTGTAAAGAGGTCAGCTGTGACTGACACCTGTGTTATATTTTTCTCCTTTCCTACCAGAGAGACCAATCAAGACCTAAAATTTTCTCGCCACTCGATGACTCGCCCTGCAGGGACAAGCCAGAGCTAAATTGATTTGAAGTAAAATGGCCACCCAGAGGCTAAGCAGCAGCTGTTGCTTTGAGTTAGCGCTCCAGGCAGCGTGACTCAGGCACACATGAGCATGATTCATTCCCTACCAGTTCATTTGGAACAAGCTGACCCATGATTGGCTTTTAAAGAAAGACACAGGTGTTCTTAGAGTTCTTAGAACATAAAGAAAGCTTTTCGTTGTCCACTGAAAGTCAGTGACGTCACTTAGCCGTGAATCTTTGGTGGTTTGCAGTAAAAAAAAACATCTCCAATCCTGAATGTCTGATGCAACGATCAGGGACAGGAATGCTCTGCTCACCTTGCAGATACATTTCTTCTCCCTCTGCAAACATCTGCTCACAGCGAGCACAGCGGGCACATGTGGGGTGGTAATGCTTCTCTCCAGCCTGACAAGACAAAACAACAACATGAAAGCGGCTTAGATGAGTCATTTGAACAATCCACAGTGTGATGGGGAAGGTGGGTCCATGAGATTCAGGCTTTATCATCCATAAATAGATGCCTTTATTGTCGCCATACACATTCACAATGAGATCACACCTTTCCAATGACAGTGCAGTACAAAAGAGATTTAAAGAATAATAAAAATAAGAAACAGAAGATATAAAGGACACAATATTTATAATATGAACAAATTAAGCTGCACAGCATTGATGTGAATGAGGTGTACTGTACTACTTATTTTTCTCTTAGGGTTTGCACTTTGAGTGTTTAAACAAGAGAGAAAGTTGTGAAAATCCTGATGCCTCTCTGAGAAATGTGTATAAAGTGTGTGGTGACGGCTTTTACAGCCTTAAAACATCTGTAATAGTTGCAAAAAATAAAGCTGACTACTTAAATGCAACTCCCACAAGTGTATGTTTGTCCCTTTAGGGTTAGACTGTTACACATGAAATATTTCGGGATAATGCAATGAAAAATATTTTTATTTCCTCCAGAGGGCAGCAGGGCAAAAAGGTCTGAGCTGGGCGGGAGCTTTCAAGGATGATGATGATGATGGTTTATTTAGCCACATGAGTCACGATTAAAAACATTTTATCTGGCTTTTAATGCCTCCTGCTATGGATGTTTTCTGTGACTGCTCTATGTGCAGAACTGAAATGGATAAATGTATCATTGATGGACTGAGTCACAGCTGTGTGAGGCTGTACTTTATCATTTAGTCACAAGGTGGAGCTGTAGCGCTGTAGGAGACGCTCTGCAGCTCACTCTGAGAGGTATAACATCATCAGGGGTTAATAAATCCTTTTTCATGGAGCCCGGGGGTCACATAGTGGAGAACAGGTTCCTTTATATTAAACTTAGAAAGTAGTAGGCTTCTGACAAATTTCTCAATAAGCTTTCAGACTGAGTTTGCAGCCGCTGCCGGTTTATCAGGACCTGTGTGCTTTTGCGTGGAGTTGCTATAATGTGGTTTCAGACTGAAAGCCTAATGGGCTGATGGATGGACTCCGGAGCCAGAGGGAGAATCCACGGTGCCGTGTGACGGAGGGAGGGGGCTGTCACGGTCGGGATGGATGTGACTGTAATATTGGGTCTGTACGTGTTTGTGCGAGGAAAATTACTGGACCTGTGAAGCATCGGGTCCACAGGGGTTTTCAGGAGGCTGTTGTGTCCGAAAAAGAATGTTTTCCATGTCCTGAATGTGACCTGTAAGCATGTTCAGGTTAAACCACTCAAACCCAAAGGAAGTTATTCCTCATCCTGACCAGATTTCTGAAGCTGGCAAAGAGGTTAAATCATTCAACTCTTTGGTTTAAATCAACTTTCTGCCATCATAAATATAAAAGACTTTCCACAGGGTTGATTGCAATTATCCAAAAAACAGATCCTTATGTTGTTTTGTGTTGCAAAAATCCAAACAACACAATTTATCACTGAAATCAAGCAGGGTTGTCTCACTCTTGGCAGGCTTTTCTTGTTTTTTAACACAATATGATCATTTGGGCTCAGTAATAAACTGAATGGTTGCTGCAATAACATGACTCTGTTTCGCTTCTCACTAAGTCAGTCTGTTGATCTGAGGCGGCCAAAGGCATCAAATCCTGCTTCAATGGCGGCCTGATTACGCACCATTCCTCTGAGGTCCTTCCACTTTGCTATGTCATCCCAACAGGGAGGCATACCAGAGAACAACGCCGTGTTACTGGGATAACACCCGGCTCAGTGCTCGTCTGGGACAAATGGACTGCAGATGGAAAGAGGACACATGGAGGGACAGCAAGACGATACCAGGCCCAGGTATTACGGGGGGTAGACGGGAGCATTGGCAGGAGGTTACAGGTGCCAAGCCAAATACTCATATTTGGACTGAATTAAAGCGGATCAATGCAAGTCTGGGTATGTTTACCATGCAGTGCCACCCCAAAGCTGTAGGGGGAGCTCCAGAGCTAGAAAATAGGCGACAGACGAAGAAAAATGTTGTAAACAGAGGCAACTTACGGTTGTCTTGAACAGGCTACGGCTAGTTAGCATGGCTTCAAAGGCATCTAGTAAAATTAATTATCAAAGCAGTATAAAAGCAAATACGGAATCGCAGAGTAAACATGCATATGTGTCCAAACAGATTAACGACCGGCCTTATAGCGCTAGTCTCGTGTATCGCGAGAGCTCCAAACCAAAACAAGCGCGAGCGTCAATGGGCTAAACTGCAAGCGCCGTTTCTGGTAGGGGGAGACCCGATGGAGGAGGAAATGTCCGCTTTTTCATCAGAACAGGTCAGTCAAGCA
>JAVQJG010072239.1:0-17804 GCA_036024015.1 Craterocephalus amniculus | reverse complement strand
TGTGACTGTCACAGCTGAGCTCTGAGAACTGAATGCACCAGGCATATTTAGCACAGGGACAAATCTATCTGCATAATCTCTCAGAGTTTGTGATGTATATCAGAAATCTGGCATTGGATTCATGACAACTGTCTACAAGGTACAATGCATCCTTCCATCTGGACGGATGCATTTAATGGTTCCTGAAGTGCAAAAGCCAGCAGGCTTTTTGGATCTGGTCGCCCAGTCAAACTGAACAATTAGACAAGAAAAGTGTCGGTCAGTTAGATGCCTAATAGGAAACTGGCCATGTTGGATATGATCATCAATCCTTTCCAATATGGCCAGAGTTTCTCTTGAAGTAGAAAACCTAGAAAGCAATCATCCACCAATCAGCCTTTTTCTGGTAGAGAAAGCAGACAGTGAGCATAATTTCATTAATGTGATCCAGACAGTCAGTCAGGGAGTTATTTAATCTGCCAAAAATATAAAGATGGAGGAGACAGACGGAAGCAAAGAAATTAAGAGCAATCCTGAATGTTTGGGTGATGGGTTACATTTCAACTAAACAATAACCCAAAGACAAGAAAAAAAAGAAGTTCAGGAGAAGCTTCAGGAAAACTGAGGCTTGAAAATGAAAAAAAGGAGATGACTCCAAAGGACTAATGTGACATGCTTATGGGATCATTGCTAGAAAGATATTTTTTACAAAAAAATACAAAAAAACAAAACCTAAATAAAGAATCTGAAATATAAATGCATTATTTTCTTCGTTTATCTGATCAAAAATGTTTTTGCTGTGTCAAGAAAAAACTTAAGTTGATTGATGGGAGAAAAAAATGAAGCGAATCCATTTTAAACCACAATCTCACAACAAAATATGTGAATCTTTCTGAGGTCTGGAACTGTCGTGCTGGCAGTGTAAACACATGCCTTAGCCTGAGAGGATTCAGGAATGTGTCTGAGTACACGCTGGAAGGATTTATTGACATAGAACCAGATCGCATAATCCACCGCATGTGTTCAAGCTCTGCGGATGGCTTCCCTTCTGACCCGCCCACCTGAGCTGCGTTCTGGTCCGACTGTTGGTTGATTTCAGCTTTACGATCAGTTTGGGCTCCCGCCTGGCGTGAAGCATCTGCTGCAGAACACCGCCTGGAGCTGCAAAATACAGAAGAGACACAATGAACTCATCTGTTTTTCACCTGAGATAATGAAAATCTGAGTTTGCAGTCTCTTCTTACATCCTCTGGTAACTGATCCCTCCACTGTGACGTCCTTCTCATATGGGGTGCCTCCATATACTGGCAACTCGTAGGTCCTGTTGACATTGCATAAGGTAAAATCATGAATCAGCCTCCAGCCAGCCGGCATGGTTACTATGCAGTACCCAGCTCGGCCAGGTTATGGTAATTCTTTCATCTTCATTTCTGGTTTTGGACCTGTTTGGGAGTGGATTTCCAGCATCATCGGTTAATTTGAGGAAGGCCCACCCACAGCTCAGGTCTCCTCTCTCTCCTGTAGACTAAAACACAGCCAAGACCAGATGTATGTGCCACTCAAACAACACATTAGCTCTATTTTGTTTTTTTTCTGCGCCTGATCAAATTTACATGTATGTGTCCTTACATTCCGTATAAAAGTGACTCCAAGTTCAAAGAGCACCCCGAGGTTAGGAGACGTAGAGTTACAGCGTAGGAAACAGTCTCCATCCATGAGGGTAGGCAGCATGCCAGTCATCTGGACAAAACACACATTTGTACCAGTGCAATTGCATGAAACAGAGTCTGAGTGAAATAAGTGTTCTAGTGTCACATTGCGTGCAAGGCAAAGGAAATCTCGTCTTACCCTCGGAGAGAAGCTCCAAGTCTTTGGGCTCTTGGAGTTGTAAGCTGCCCTCACTGTGTGGATATTACTCAACACCTACAGCAAAAAAACAGCTCAGACGAGAAAATGTAACTGTAGATTTAACTGTTTTCACTACTGAAAGATGCGGAAGAACAGAGACAACATGAAGGGAAAAAGGAATATATATATGAAACCTGAACTCCATCGAAGGCACAGAGGCGGATGTGCCTGCTGAGGACCTGAACCCCAACACCAGGGGTGGGAATCATCCTGCAGTTCCACAGAGTGAAGCACACGCAAGTTCTGACTTGGCGAGAACGAACCTACAGGACAGAAGACTCACATATTAAGAGAAATAAACTGGTCCAGTCCAGAGTCGATGCAATGTGTTCTGAAGGAAATCAGCATCTTTATTAATACAAAAGGGCACTCTCACCCTGCCAGTGTCAGGGTCCAGGAAGAGGTCTTTAAAGGACAGCTGTGATTGGCTGAGCTCAGGCTGAATATAGTGACTTCCTCTGTATGTTACACCTATTAATACAACACAAACGTTGACAAATATGTCTTTGAACCCCATCATTTGAAGAAATATTTGAAGTGACAGTCATTTATCAATTGTAAAGACTAAAACCAAACCTTCCCTATGAGTCTCCATCTTCCTCCAGGTTTTACAAACAATTTTAAATGAATTGTAAATCAACAAAATACCAAATATGACATTTATCTTCATATTTTGTAGATAATGTGATCAATCAAGCTGAATTGCTGCTGTGTTCATTTTGTCTGAATCCACAGGGATGGAATTAGCTATAATCAGCAGCAACTAGTGCATTTTACTGCAGTATTATCACGCTCACATGTAAAGCAGAAACACACACACACACAGATTCTGCATAATAACCTTCCTCCACCAGCAGTTTACTGAGAGTTGATGGTCTGAATCCTGAAGGTATGGCTCCCATGGCCGACAGCACATCTGTTGCATCAATCTGTCCCACAAATAAACACATTGAGTATTATGAATTTGTGCTATAAAACCTCATAATTGGTTCAGCAGCAACAGATCTGATGCCGGTTATTGTTGCGTGTGCAGAGTTCTACCTCAGTGAGAGCCTTTCTGACCGTCGACCAGTTGGAAGCAACGCTGTCAACGAATCATAAACGAACAATAAATGTGATCTATTCTGAAGAGGATCGGATCAGAGAAAATTAAGCTTCATGTGAGTAAAACGAAGAGTAAGAACACAAAACCTGTGTTTGTTTCCATCCTCGGTGAGCTCCTCATCTTCTTCCTCTTCTGACTCCTCGTCTTTATCATCATCATCTTCTTCTTCATCATCCTCATCATCTTCATCCTCGTCATCTTTATCGACACCAGAGCCAATCTAACCAAGTAAAGAGAGTCAAAGAATGAAGCTAAAACTAAAGTGGTAGTGGAGTTTGTGAATATATATTTGTTTAAATACGGAGAAACCAAGTCGTGTTTGATAAAAACAAAAAGAAATCCTTCAGTTTCAGATTAGATGAGAAGTGGTAGTGAAAGTACTTGACACTTAACTGTGATGCAGCTTTTTTACCTTCAGGAAGGTTTTTGGAACCACTCCTGTGTTGCCTTTAGTGTCCCTAGCCAGCCACCAACCGTCTGCCGCCTTCCTGATTACTGTCAACACCTCCCCTCTCTAACACAGAAACACACCTGAATGTTCATGTGGATTGCAAAACAAAGGACCTCTGATTCACTTTGTGAGGTGTTTTCAAGAAAAAGAATAAAAATCTCAAAATGTTTATACAGAAAGATGTGCTTACAGGCTGTATTTAATCATACCAGAAAAATATGATGATGCCTGGTAGGCTCACCAGAAAGAAAAGCTTTAAGGTTACAAGAATGCATATGAAAGTCTCTTAATATGTATTTGTGTTTCCCTCCTTTCAAGCCTTTTTAAGCTGCAGGACTATGAACTGTAGATTTGGAAGGCTACAGCGCCATCTTCTGCTTTAAATAGATATAGTACAATACCAATTTTTTAAAAAAGTGTTTTGGGGAAACATTATATCATTATATCATGATGTTCTTATAGTAGAGAACTCTCTCTCTTTTATAACAGAGCTATTTGTCCTGAAATGAAGTCAAGCTTCACTTCAACTACTGTGCAACGTTATAACATGCAAACAAACAGTGGCCTCTCACCTGAACAGATAGATCGCCATCCTGCTCTCCTTTGAAATCACTGAGGACTGTGTAGGTTCGAGGGTCCCTCTGAGATGGTGGCTTTGCAGCCCTCTTTCCATCTTCATCATCGCTCCCATCATTGTCGGTATTGTCATTTTCATTAGTGCTTTCTTCTTCATCATCATCATCATCTTCTTCTTCTTCACTATGTTCCTGTGATGCATCGCTGTTGATCAAAACATATTAATGTGGGAAAGTGTTCGTTTTGGATGAGATTTCAGGCAGTTTACTTATGTTTTCCTAAACAATCCATTTTTAAAAACTCTCGATAAAGTAAATGATATCAAATGGATAAGGAACGTTACAAATGTAAGTGAATTGTCAAAAAATATGTACAGTAACTGGTGGTACACCATAAACAATCTGTTTCATAATTTGTTTTCATATTAGCCAGCATACAGGTACTGACCTTGTTTCTTTGCTGGGTCCTGGTGGTGAAAGCTTCAGAACTAGCGTGTTCAGACGATCCAAGATGTTTTCGAGTCGTCTCTCCTCTTCCTGTTTTCTCTGATCGTAGTTCCCCACAGGAGCAAGCTCATCAGCCTGGAAAAACAGAGCATCAGGTTATTATTTTAATTTGGCCAGATCATCCACAAGTGGTATATTCCACCATTACTGAGCAATCTGCCCTTTGGTCTGTGAGTGAATAATTATACAACTCTACATAATACAACAAAGATTATTTGAGCACTAACCTTTGTCAGTCTTTGTAGTGACTTTTGAGTCTTTTCTGCAGAGATCTGCAATTCTTGACATCTGATGACAAAAAATTAGATAAAGAAATAGGATGGAAAAAATACAATTTATACAAATTTTTAACTATAACAGGGAGACAAAATAAGGATGAAAAGAAGTTTCAGTGCAAGTTTGGAGGATGGTCCTGCTGTTAGTTGAAGGTACAGCATAGACACCAGGTAAGGAAGCACTGTCACCCCGCCATTATATGTGTATACCTTCGAAAGGCCTCTTCATTAGATCCAACCTTAGTCTGTACATCCTTCACCAAGCTGTCAACCTTTAATCAGAAACATGACACAATAATAAGTGGTAGTTGACAATAATGTGCATTTGATGTTAAATTCCTACTTTTTCATGTCTATATGTGACCATAAATCAATGTTCACTACTGTAAAGAATGCCCAACCTTATATGATCGGCTCAACAGGTCAGACTGCAGCATACGTCGTTGGAGAAGTTTTTCTATTTTATTTTAATTTAATTATTGTGCCTTCACTTCATTTTCTAGAACCTTTCGTTGGGATCAACCTAGCCGTTTATCTTTTCCTTCCAATTAATTGATATGTAGATATATAACACAGATTTATCCTCGCTCACACCGCGTCTGTAAAAGGTTTACATGATGCAAATTGATAAAATACTTTTGGTTCAAGTTTTCTTTGGACCTATTCATTTGAAAACTATAACTTCAAGTTGCTCATTCGTCGTATTTTCATTACTGATATTTGGTCGCGAGAGCTTCAGCAGTTCAAGCACACAAGTAGCTGTTTTTCTCAAACCAACCTGTCTTTTCACTTCATCAATTTCTCTTTGGACGATTTGCAAAGGGCCTCTTCGTTTTAGAGGCATTTATGCTTTGTTTTGAGTGACGAGCTCCCTGTGTTAGCAATGCACCTCACTTGCTAACAGACGCTATACGTCCACCAGTCGCTAGGCAACCGACTTCTTCTTTGGATGTAGTCAGCTGTTTATGTCCCTGTTCTTTTCTGTCTATAGATGTTTTCTGCCGTTTGTTACTCGTTAAAATAATATTTATTTAAAGCATTTTATATAATTCTTCAAACTTAAGTCTGACTACTCAATAAGTAAATACAGACTTGATTTGATGCTCTGCACGAAGTGATTAGGTATTAGTAGTTTACTATTGCCACCTTCTGGGCTGGAGTAGAATCGCTGGTTGTGTCTCATTTTTAATAAGTCATGCAGAATTTCATTTTGGCTGTTTGGATCTATTTAAATTCAGTCAGGCAGATGTGTTGAGTAGGTAAATTAGAAAGCATAAATCTTTAAATATATAATTTAATTTTATGAAGAGGTTTTTCACAATTTTGACGAGGTAACATTTACTTAAGGATTTTGTGTTTATCAATTACAGTAGCTACATTGCATTTAAAAAAATACCAATACCATATCTTTAAAATTCACGTGTATTTAATATAATCTTGTCAGGCACGTGCAAATGTCTGAGTTGTGTAAGTGTCTTCCGAACGACCTACGGGGGGCGTGCTTTCCTTGTTGTGAAACATGTTACCTTCAGGTAGTCCTCGTTGTGATTTTTGAATGACCGATTTCATAAGACGTGATCATACTTTTAATATTACTATATGTATAAGGCAATATTTGTACGACTAATAAAAATATAAACGTATTTTTTCTTACCTCTAATCTGGATTAAGTTAAATTATTCTCGTTAATTATCGACATTACGAGCATTCGGTAGGGCGTAAAAGCAGCAAACAGTGTATTACGTCATTTAACTCAGTGGTGGCTTACTTGCAATGGCTGCCCCCATCGCTCTCATTCAAGGTGCCAGCAGAGGACTGGGGTTTGAATTCTGTCAACATATATTAAAAAACAAAAGCCTCGCTTCTGTTATAGCGACATGCCGAAACCCGGACGGGGCGGCGGAGCTGCGCGGCCTGGCCGGCCAACACCCGGGAAGACTCACGGTCCTGAAGCTGGACGTGAACCAGGAGGAGGACATCCGCGGAGCTGCTGAGCGGGTTAAGCAGAACTTCGGTCGGCTGGACCTCATCGTCAACTCATCGGCGATGCTTCACCCCTCCGGGAAAGGCGAGACTAGCCTGAGGGATGTTTCTGCGCAGGTAGAGCAATTTAATGGCGTATGGATCAGACATTAATTAGTAAAATACCTAATTAATTATGAGTCATTTTGTTCTATCACTTGGAATTCATAATTATGTTAAAGGATCTGAAAGTATCTACCTCATTTCTAGGGACTTTCCTTTCTTTCGTTTAAGGTGTTTGTTACTCTAACAGTGGGTTTTCTCTATAATGGTTCAGATAATCTGCTTTGCTTACTATTCTGTTGCCCGAAGTCCAGGGAACCTCCCAGTGATCTTTGCTGTCTCACAATCAACACATTCCCAGTTAAACTATTAATCTAATGGCATATTTTGCTTTTTAGGGTATCATTTCCACTTTGACTACCAACACGGTGGGGCCTCTGGTTATGGCAAAATATTTTGCCCCTCTACTTCAGAAGGGTGGTGGTGGTTTCGGTCAGCAGCCTGCAGAGAAAGCCAAGCACCACAGTGGCATTATTGTCAACATCACAGCTAAAGTGGGGTCCATTGGAGACAACGGTATGTAGTGTGCTGCTTTACATCTGTAGATCTTCCAGAGAAGATCAAAACATCACATATGATATGTAGGAATTAATCTATGCTAATGTTGGGTTGATTGTGATTTTTCTTGCATTTTCCATTCTCATCTCTCAGGTCTTGGTGGGTGGTACAGCTACAGGATATCTAAAGCAGCTCTCAACATGGCTACCAGGAATCTGTCTATAGAGTTGGGCCGCAGTCGACCCAAGGCAAGTATTCTGAGTGCTGATCGATGGAAAATGAGATATTAATGCCCTTCATCTGCAGTAACTGATGAAACACTAAAACTTGACTCAACTCAACTTAATTTTCTTAAAACTTAAGAAAACATACAAAAAGGGAAACTTCTGGGGACTTATAGCTTCTGGGGACTCAAAAAAGTAACTTTTTTTTGTTTAATTTGTCTTTAGTGAGTTTATTTAAGACTATTGGAAAAAAACAAACACTCAAAAACAAAACGAAACCAAAAAACCAACAGATGTATCCAGGTCCCAACAGAGAGATCACAAAAGACAAGTATCAAATACGATACAAGTGAGATAGAAAGAAAAATAGTTCTGTTACCTGTTTAATATTTGTTGACTCAGAGATTCATGAACATGTACTTTTCAGCTGCATAGTGGAAATAGTCAGATTTAAATTTTTATCATCTTTATTGCAATAATGATGGCTTTTTTTTTCTTAGTAGATCATTACTTTAGCTGAAGACTAGAGCCGGCATTAAAAAGAAGCAGACTTAGCCATCATGGCATTACCATTTGTTTGAAAAACCATCAAAGCAGATTCATAGATTTTGCTTGTCACAGTCTTGTGGGTTTTTTTAAAAGTGGCTCTGGAAAGTGATCCTAGAAACCTGACTGGATAAACATGTCCTTTTAATATCCATTTAATCTCCTTAAGCTAATTATTTCATAAAAAACTGGTGGGAAGAATGAATTTCATGAGTAAAATTTAGTTAGAAATGTTTGGGGGCGAGTCCTTTGTTCATGTTAGTGGTCCATCAAGTTCATATCAGCATCTGCTTGCATGTGTAACGGCTATTATTCAACATCCTATTATGCTGGCTAGTGGGGGGATGCCACATTCTGATCAATAGGTAGGTTTATGTTCTGTTTTCCCTGATGTTTCCAGGTGGTGTGTGTGTCCTTGCATCCAGGAACAGTCAATACCAGTCTCTCCCGGCCTTATCACAAGAATGTGCCAAAAGACAAGTTGTTCAGCACTGAACATTCGGTCAACTGTCTGATGAGTATCATAAACTCACTAAGTATCGAAAAGACTGGAAAGGCGTACAACTGGGATGGCACTGAGCTTCCTTGGTAGAATCAATAAGTGAATTTACCTGCCACTGTTCTTTGTACAAACTGGCCGTGCTGAGATAAGCTGGACTTGGAAACGGGTGATGTACAGGATGTGTCTGGCTGATTTGCAGTTTAAACAATCGAAGGCAAATCTTCTTTGCTACCTCAAAATCAGCCAAAGTGCTTAAATCACCTTTGCTCCCAATAATACCTTCACATAAAGACCAAATGTGGCTTCGAGATGAGTAGCAACACCTGAACTGATGCAGGAAAGCTCTTCTTTTTTCGTGGAAATAATGTTTTATTAACAAATGTAACTTTTCTCTCCAGCATTACTTGCATAAACCATGTGGTGCATATTAAAAGAATATTAATGTATTATCTGACTCTTTTAAGCTTATGGTGTGTAATTTCAGCTCTTTATTCATCATTATCTGAGATTTTTACAAAATTAGGAGAATCTAAGCAGGTCAAGACAAGATCTCAAAGGAAATTAGCATTGAAACCTTTTAAGTTGAAATATTGTGTTTTGTGACAGTCGGGGACAATTTGCACAGGTAGGTTGAAAATGTAGTTTTAATATTTGTGAGTTTGTTCTGGGTCCAAATGTTATTGAGTTGAGGTTGAAGCTGATTTGAACTAAAAAAGACAATCATCCAAAACACCAGCTGCAGTTTTCTACTTGGCCCTCACAGTCATCTCCAACATGCTGTGAGTGTAAGACAACCTAAAAATATCTCAGAACATGGTGGATGATTTGCTAAGGTGAGGAGTAGGGAAGTCCAAAAGTCGAGCAAAGAGCGCCCAAAGATTTGCACATGCAGCCGTTTTTATATTTTTACATGTTTTACACAAATGAAGGTAACACGAAGCAAGTTCAGCAGCGTCAGGCTTTCTGTGTTAGCTGCAGCAAGACCAGATCATGATTCATAATTATCATCCTTCTTTGCCAATCCTTCAGATTTCATTTAGGCTCACAAGTGAAGATAAGTGAACATTTTATTCATTGTTGGGTGCTTTTTCTCACACAGAATACACACTCTGACACTGTCTTATATAACATGGGAATCTCATGAAAATTTTTTTTTTATGTAATTTGGTATTAAATATCCCAACATTTCAACTGCATCTAAATGAAATGACTGACTTGAACAACAATGACTAATTTCTGGATTTTCTGGATTTTCTCTCATCTATTTCCCAATCTAATGTTTTCCCCACAGCAGTCAGTGGCCTCTAAGTTTTAGTTTTAAGTTCTGGCCTTGGTGTGGACTGAAAGCTTCTGTCTGACAGCATTTGAATGTTTCGGCCTGATTTTGTTGTCTGAAAAGAAATCAATGGGGCTTTTATTTTGTTATCGACAACTGAATCAAGGGCAAGTCTTGTTTCAACCAAGAAGTTGCCATGGTGATCTAGCCAGGTGAAACTTTAAAGTGATCTACTCTGCTGAGGGGTTTCCGAACATTTGCATACAGCTGTAACTTTGAATCGTTTTTGGACCTTGTGCCAAATCAGACTAATTGCCCTCTGAAAGTGGTTTTGAAGGAAGAAAAAGCAAATCTTAATTTTCTTTCTTTAAAGCAGACCTGGTTTTGATAATAAAGAAAATAGACCAAATTACAAATGACTAAAACTTGCTAAAAGTCTGCCTCTTTGGTTTGCTTCCGCAAAGCGTCTGTAAATTGGATATGTAAGCTGGTGACCATGGCAATAGTTGAAGAGAGATTAAGCGCATTCAATTTTAAGCAACTATGACTTAATTTGGTCCATGGTGGTTTGGAAGAAATGCATGATTTTAAAAAGCTTGTTTGGTTTTTTTTTCTTTATTATCATACTTGTAGTGGTTTAGATCTATTTTCATGACATCCTGTCAACATTGTGTGAGACTGTGCTCAAAATTCTCAACAAAAATGTGGAATAATCTAACAAAGATATCTCTAAAAGGGATTTTAACAGGTATTCTCCTGATGTCAGCCACTGGTAAAGTTATTCTGGTTCTAAAGTTAATGTAAGATGACATCATTGATGGTCAACCAACAGCTGGAGTTCACATTTAAAAGCACTTGGGATACAGTCTCTTAGTTATTTTCATTCAGTAATGATGAATTATTGTAAATCTCATCAGAGGCACTGGGAGGAGCCAGAGGGACCTGTTTGTAGTTGTCTGGTCGTCTCATGTGTTGCTCCCGGGATAAAATGCAAGTTAAAAAAATCTACACCAAGAAGGTATTGTTCAAGCTAGAGTTCTTCCTGTAATATGATGTGCAGAATATGATTACAAACCATCACACTTTTATTAAATTAGTTTGAAAATAAGTACAAAGTAAGTACACTGTAAGATATTACCAGGATTCCACAACATTTAACCGTGACATTTCACAGTAAGTTTCTGTGTTTTTTGATATTACAAATATTACAAGATTTTACTCAAATATTCATAATATCGAACTGTAATTTAATATTTAATTGTGAAATTAATACTTGCACAACAAATGACTGTGAACATCACTTTTGTTCGAATTTCACTACATTTTATTGTATTTTTATGCAGTAAATTATTGTTGCATGCCTCTGTTTATGCAGCTTTATTGCGGGCTACAAGTTTGTTGCAGTGAGGGCAAAATGTGAGGTGTCAAAGTTACATCACAGCCTAGGTCACTGTTCTGCTGAAGATGTTGCACTTTCAACTTGCAAACTGGCAGGAATGAAAGTTCTGTTCAACAGGCCGGTATACAGATGTACTTTTTGTATAACTATTTATTTTCTCTTGCAAAATCATATGCATCATATGTGATGCATGTGGATGTTGTGTTTGTACATGCTATGAAAAGTAAGGACTTAAGCCATAGTGCACTGTAACTAACTGCCAGGGATATGACTGAACTCAATCTTGTTAAGGGATTTTTGATAATGCAGACCAGATTTCTACCAAGTCTGGGTTACCAAGTCATTAGACTGTTAATACACCAATATGACACATAATGACTCAATTTTTATCAAGGAGATTGGTATTTTCCCTACCTTAGGTATACAGGTCTCAAAATTCCACAGACATTTTCACTTGGTACTGCAACACAAGCAATGTTTAACCTCAGGTTTGCAGTATTTTGAGACTTCACAAAGAATTATAACCAAACATCTCGCATACTGTATGGTGAAATGTTACATTGATAATGCCGAGCAACCTCAGCACCTTTAATCTCCTCTCAGAGGGCAACTATCACTTTCTGGGTGGTGTTCATGACCCTTTTTGTGTTTACTTGAGTGCCTTGGTGACGCTTATGAAGCAAAAAGTCAGCACAATTACAATGTTGTAATTGTTGTATTAATTATACTATTTAAAACTTATTTCTATATATTAATTAAATGTTATTCAAAGGCATTTCATCAATTACAAACAACTACATTAGCCAGACACTGAAATGTGTTCCAAAGAGTGTTACATTATCAAAACAGGACTGTCTGAACTTTGTTTCTCGACTGAAGTGTTCTTGTTATCTAATGCTTTGCTGTATACCTGCAGCAAGATGTTACCAGAACAAGGTATTCCTGAAAAGGAAAAAAAAGACGTATTTATTGCTGGGAGGGTTTTTTTCCAAGCACCTAAGACTACTACGGTTCATTTTGGTAAACTGACTGTATGGCAGCCTTGTGTGCACATCATGTGCAGAGAGGACTGGGTGGAATGGGGATGACAGCGAGCAGCGACGCTTATAAATAAAAGCCCCCCACAGCTGCACGGACTGCTGGTGGTGTTTAATATACCAGCGGGGAGCGAGCGCGACTCGTTGGTGCACAGACAGCGACACGGGGCGACTCCATTCTTGTTCGTCTTTATGTAACAGCACTGAAACACGGTGTAGTTTTACTGCAGAGAAAGCATAGGAAAACCGGTCAGAGGAGGTGAACGGGTTCGGGCCACGACTGGAGGAGCTTGAGTGACGTAGCAGCCCAACACAACAGAGACACACACACACCGGCGACTACTGCGCTTGACAGTAACTCAATGAAGGGGAATGACCGCGAGTGACCTCAAAGGACACACCGTATTTTAGCGACTGTTCGCCTTTTCTTTTCTAAATACATGATGTGAAAAATGTACGCCAATATTTTTTAGGTATTTCGGGGTAAAACAGACTAAATTGCGGTTGTCTCGGCTGTCTCACAAGCTTGTCAGCGGGGCTAATATTAGCTTGCTAGGCTAAAGTAGCCGGGAACATCGCTAGCGGCTGAGCCTTCACACTACTGTTTCCAGCAGATGCTAAGCTAAGTTGCTACCATGGATAAAGCCAAGTCGGTGGCAGACAAGAAAGGGGCGTCGGGACCTTTTCATGTCAATAACGGACAGAGCCAGAGGGGGTTTCACGGTCACGTTGTGGTGGGTGCCAACGGGAGCTGCTGCAGCAGCAATGAATTCGGCTTGAGCACCGGACCCAACAGCGGTACGTTTGAAAATATGCATCACCTGCACCACGGGGAGGATGCGGACTGCAATGGGTCTCCGGCCAAGAGATGCCGGCTGCGGAGGAGGACCGAGTCCATGAGACGGAACAGACCCCGTAAGTTAAAGAAAAAATATTTTAAAACAAAACTCAATGATAAAATGCTATCATTCAGTCATCTGCTGTCATTGCTGTGACAAGATGTGGTTTGCCATTAATGTGACACAAGCCGGCAACAGAGCTGCGCTTATCAGGGAGGGCTTGCACAAAACCGCTGTGTTGCAATAAGAATAAAGCAACCTCTGAAGAAACCCCGCATATGTTTTCCTTGCTGTATTTTCATTAACTTTCTGTAAAGCTTCTCGAATTTTAATATATCTTGTGATTAACTTGTCTTTTCATAACATAATCTATTCCATTTGTTCAGTCTGTCTGTACTTGAGCTGTCCAGCAGTCCAGCAGCCCCTCCGTCGTCAGGGAGACCTTTTGTGTTTAAGGACCCTCAGGTTGCATGTAGAGGGCTGTGATTGGTCGGTTTCCAGTGGTGAAAAAGCTCCTGATAAGTGGGCCTGGCTTGCTTCAACCAATCAGCGCGCGACTCTTGTCTAGAAGAGGAAGGGTAAATGGGCTGCAATCCCACCCCTTAGCTTACCAAGTGTCTCGGGTGATGTGGGTGAAGATCATCCTGGTAAAGTTTGCAGATTTGGCGAAGAATGTTTAAAAGTGTTGATTTCTTCGCTCTGTGAAGTCTTATCAGATATCCGAGACTGACTGAAGGTTTTTAAACATACCATCGAAAACTATTTCTTTAGTAGTTCATTGATTTGCCTTACAATGAAGCTTATAACTGAGAAGAAACCTGGTAAGTGAGACCTGGTTTTTTTATCTGATTGTACTTAAAAAGACTGTGTTAGAATATTCCTTTAGTGATTTTAAGACGTATTGCTGTTTTGCTGTTCTTGTTCTCCACATTTTAATGTTTCAAAGAGGTTCCTCGTTGCACATGTTCAACATGTTAAAAATGAAAACAACAACACACAACACTTGACATTCTTAGCTTATACTAATTTATGTACAGTATGCAGCTCATACCAAGGATTTGCCGCTTGCTGTTTTGGGCAAAGCCCTGGAGTTTGTCATGACTGTCATGACAAAATTTTATCTTACTCTGTGGAGACCTTTTACAGATACCAGCTGTACTTCAAGGACCCTTTTTATCAACACAAAATCCCTTAACATCTGTAAGTAATGGCAATAAGGAGAGGTAGGAGTGAGAAAGTAAATGGTAAGGGTGCCCTTTCTGTGTCCAGTGAAACTCTTATCACTTGAGAAAAGTCTACATATTTAAGATGAGCTCCTGCTGCAGTGTTTACATTTCTATCAGTTATTCATCACCCACTGGCATTCAAACCTCTTATTAGTTTTTCAGATTAAAGTCAATAATTTATAGCACAATACAAGAATTTCCTCTGAAATTCCTTTTTTAATTAAACACTAGCATCCACAGGATATCATGATTACAGATTTCCTAGAAATAAGTGTTGTTTACGATGTGTTTATATCAAATTATGTTCAAAGTCGCGTTGATCTGCTGTTATGGTGCAGACTTTATCTTTAATGTAAGTATTTAATCTTTTCTATTATAAGGAAAGATAAAAAATGATCTGCAAAGTAAAGTAAAAAAGACATTTACAAACTAGAAATTCTACAACACACATTCATTATTTTTTTACTATAAGTAGCAGAAATGTATGAAAAAACAAATTAAACCAACATAAAACATGATGATATAATTTATTTTAGATTTAATTTGGGATGGATTCAAATTGGCTGCATTAAAATGCTAATTCTTTCTGTCCAACCGCAGCCAGTAGTATCTGTAACATGATCGTATGAGTGCTCGGTGCTCATGATACACCACACACGCTTTTTAAAATCATCCTTCATTTTTACACCTGTAAAGCTTTTGACTAGTTTGCATGATCTCGATGTGTTGACCGCATACAGACTAAAGCATAAACTTCTTCCAAAGTATTCAATGGCTTTGTTATAGTCCCTGTTACATTGGCTATATCCCTGACATCATTTTGCCACAATGAAACACACACACACACACAGACACAGATTTGTGACATTTTTATTATAACGCAGTGGTGATTCTTTGCTGTGATGCAGAGTAGTCAGAAAATGAAGTGATATACAATAATGATGCCAAATAATGCAATTAAAGAGACATTTCATCCCTAGATTTAAAATGTCTGGTTAGAGTTCCTCTGCTTCATGGTTGGCTTATCCCTGGACGATGGCCAGCAGGTCTGATAAACCCGGATAAAACTCTAAGCTTTTCCTCATCAGGGGGCCGTCCCTGGAATGTGTTCCCCTCAGGGGTGTGATTTTTCACTTTTGTTCTCAGGGTTTCATTTATTTATTCATGTTTTTTGTTTGGGGTTTCAGGTGGTTAAAGATTGGGGTTACTTTTGGGTAATACTGCCCAAAGAGCCACTTGTTTGTGCCAAAAGCAACTTGGCAGCACTTTGTATGGAAGGTCTGCTGGAACGACAGAGCAGGAGACTAATCACATTTGACATTTTTTAGTCATTAACTACCTTACCCTGTTATGGTTAACACAAATTAAAATATAAGGATTTAAAAGTGGTATAAAGTTACTTTGGGAAGTCTGTCATTTACTTGCTTCTGGGTTCTTTTTAAGTTTCATATGCTTCATGAGTTCAAACAATTCCTCTGTTAGTTTGCTGACTTGTGGACATACTGAAAACAAGTGGAGGATCTTTCTCTTTTAACCCACCAACTTTACCAACAATGTGCCTCTTGTTTTTTCTGTCTTGAATGACAACCAGAGTTGCAGACCACTGCTCTGGTCAGTGGCACACAAGACTTGGAACAAGTTGTCATGCATTATCTTGTTGCGTTGTTATCATGAAACACAATCAGATTAGGAGTCATAGAATTATCAGTATAACGTGTTAAAACCCTGAAAGTGCAGAGCAGCTCCCAGCGTAGAAAAATCTGATTGGGAAAAACAAAGTACAAGATACAATGCTGCAATTGTTTAGTGGAGTTGTGCTCTGCACGAGTATGTAGCACTGTTATGATACAGTATGTAAAGTCTGCCATGTAATATCAGCATAGCCTTAGGCTAGAATAATTTCCCCATCTTCTGAGTGCTGACACCCTCAGCCTTTTTATCAAGTGGCTATTATGATTTGGGAGGATGGGTGTACATGAACTCCCTTATGAGCCGCTGTGATCTGTGGTAACCAACACAATTATCTGTGTTTGTCTGCTCCAGACATTTGCATTTAAATTTTTTATTTCTCACTTTTAAACTGCTTTCATAGTTTATTTTAAAACAATGTATTTTAGGTTAAACTTTCTACAAAGCAGAATGAGCAGGTTAGTTTTGATTATTTGGTTTCAGGGATTTAGTGCATCATATTGGTATTGTGAGTCAGTGAATTGACTAGGTTATAGATAGTGGGCCTGATTTCTCATAGGAGAAATAAAGAAAGAAGTTGCTTGATTATGCTTTGACTGGTCATAAAAGGATGGTTTCTGTGGGGTGAGGCTGGTGCAGCAAGTTTTTTTCCCCACTGGGGAACAAAACAGGATCTAGTTAAGCTTTTGAGAAGTATTCAGAAAAATTCAAATTGGGACCACAAGTGAAACTCTTATTCGAACTGAATTAGATGCGGTGGTCGCTTTTTCATATAGAAGAGAACAACCTGCAGTTGTGTGATACGGCACACCCAGTTTCCAGTTAGGCAAGGTCAGCCTTTACACCCTGAGCATGTGTGTTAATTGAGTAACACAATAACTCCCATAAAAAGACACAAGTTTGTGTGAACGGCTCTCCGCAGGTCGCGTGAATGTTCCACTGCAGCTCATTTACAGATGAATAATGTACAGGAGTGTAAGCAACTTTCTGTGAATGTGTTTTGTCATTTAGTCAGAGATCAGGCTGGCCAAGATGTGTTTAATACGCTAGAGAAACAACTTTTTTACCTGTCTGAAACTGTGTGCAGTCCTGGATCTGCTTAGCTTTTCTACAAAACAAAGACGACCTCTGTCCTCATGTTGTTTCTTCAGCCTGTTTGGATTTTAGCTGACACAGTGGACAGTAGACAATGATCTGTTTGCTTTCACAGATATGAACATGTTTTGTCATACTTCAGCTCATGATGTGCTAACCTGGTTTGTAGACACAAAATGAATCCAAAGTGTTTTAAAAGTGGTTTGTTAAACTAGTGAAAGCTGCTATGGTAGTGTTAGTACTGTGGTTGGTAATATATATTAGTCCCAAACTATCTGAAAGAATTTCAGTTTCCAGCATCCCAGATGGTTTGTGTTAGCTACTATTTATCTAATTTATTATTATTTATTTTGTTTTTTTATTATTTTATCACTGTAAATGGAGAATCTTTGAATTTAATGATGACAAAAACAAGTTTTTTTGTCACCAACCTGTTAAAGCGATTGTTAACATGATATTCATTTTAGAGCCATCCATCCATCCATTATCTACCGCTTATCCGGGGTCGGGTCGCGGGGGCAGCAGCCTGAGCAGGGAAGCCCAGACTTCCCTCTCCCCAGCCACATCAGTTAGCTCATCCGGGGGGAT
>JAVQJG010072229.1:0-13385 GCA_036024015.1 Craterocephalus amniculus | reverse complement strand
ACACACACACACACACACACACACACACACACACACACACACACACACACACACACACACACACACACACACATTTTAAGAACTGCACTGTAATGCATAATGAGAAAAAGATTAAATTGGACTTATGAAGAGGGCAGCGTTGTTTCAGGCCAAGTGTGTCTTTTAAAAATGCATCAACACTCATTACATTGTGCTTAATGGACTTCGGAGAAATTTGTCCCCTTGCCATTTGGTCACAGCTTAGGGAAAGCAGTCATAATAGATACAAATTAAGTCATGAGTAAAGCTCAGCTCACAAACTGACACACATACACCGCCTGTGCCTTTGCTCTTGGACCGCCTTGCAATTTCATAGTTTAACTAAAATTCACCAAATCAGTGATGCAGAGGAAAACAGCAACAAGGTTTGATTAAAAAAGATGGAGAGCCTCATCCCTGTAATTAGGATAGGAATTGTTTCCAACATCTGAAAATACTGGCTGAAATTCCTCACGCTGATGTTCCAGACATATGGGACCGGTGCTCTACGCCAAGGCCTGACACATGTCTGAATGAGCCGCATTTCTGTTGGATACGAACATTTTCTGCAGAGTGCGTCAACTTTTAATGATTTGAAAAGCTAATCAAACATGAAACATATAAAAGAAAGGAACCGAATATCTCATTTTCAACACTGGCAGACACAAAGCCACAGAGACTCCAGTTGCTGTTTTTGAAACTGTTGTTTTTTTCTTTATTTAGCATATAAAATGGCCACGTTAGTATAAATCTCAATTCAGAAAAAAATACAATGAAGCCAAAAGTGACTTGAAATGGTCCGCAGTACTACTGAACAAAACTATAATTATCTACTTCTCCATCTGGTCATATGGCCTCCTGTGCCAGGAGTGAACCTCCTGCTGTCTGTTGTCTCTGCACAGCCAAACACTGCTTTGCCTCTCAAATGAGGTCAAAGGAGCAGGTTTGGCACAGCTTATAAAATAGCCTGGACATTGTAGTTTTCAGCATTATCCATGTTGGCTAAATTACTTTGTTCCCATGGCTCCTGCTGTATTTTATTCTTATTGGTTTGTTTTTGTAATCTTCCAAGTGAGTGCTAATATTGGGAAGCTATTGAATCTTTATTTGCCTGTGCGCAATTAGCAAGTTGGGGCTCCTGGGAAGTGCACAGGCTCTAAAGCTTTGTGGAAAGTTGTATTTGTGGATGATGAGTGTGCAAATGTAAAACAAGCTTCTCATTAAAGTGATTTTACTCTTCTTTTTTTAAAAGTCATCAGTGTGATTCATGTAGTAGACAGCAGTCGGAGCAGTTAAGTTAACAGCTTACACATTTGAGAGTCTCAGCAGGGAATATTTTAGCTTATTTTAGCTAAAACATCTTAACTCAACTCAATCAAAAACTTTGGGTGCCACTTTTGTGGATATTTATTTTTTGGTTTGGATGTTACATGTCTTAGCCTCAAACATATCTCACATCTGCTATGACTTACACTTTAATTTAATCCCTAATTAGCAACTATAAAACAGTCAAAGTGAATGAAACCCTGAAAAAGCACACTTGCACACAACACTTGTCATCTTTTTTAAATATTGTAAAACAGATAGCCTTTGTTATTCATCAGATCTGACACAACTTCTGATTGATTAAGCTGGACAGTCTCAGGACATGTTTGATAGCCACACGCAGAGCAATGTGGATGTTTTTGGGTTGAGCATTTACTGAACAAGTAAACAAGTGACATGGTGTAAATATTACTACATAGCTACAGGGCCTGATTTACTAAAGGTTTGTGTGTGAAACACGTCACAGTTGATCTACTAACCAGGCGCACTGAGGATTGCTGTTTAATGGGAAAAATAATCAGTTTAGCACATTTGCCTTTGATGAATATGAGAGTTTCTACAAGAACATGCCAAATGTTGGGAGAAGTAAATCAACGTTGCACACACAATGTGATTTACTAAACAAGAAAATGATTGCAGTGGCTATTTTTTAAAGATATTGTTGGCTCTAGAGGCCTTTATTCATAGTGGATGGACAGGACAGAGGGTGGAAGAGTGGGGATTGACACGCAGCAAAGGCTCCAGGGCCGGGACACAAACTCCAGGCTGCTCAACCCACTGAGCCTCAAACCGCCCCACAGTGGCTATTTTTGTATCTATCTGAAAGGCAGGTATTAACAAGTTCAAATTTACATAGAAATGGGTGTAGTTATTGTTGCAAGGAGGAGGCTAAGACACCTTAAAGGTGACAGAGACTCTCAATTGATGCCTTTGAATAACATTTAAGTGCATTTATAGCAATTGCAATTTTGCCCCACTGTTTGGCCTTTGCCGGTCATTAAATTCCACTGACTGAGACCGAGGTAAAGTTAGTTATAGGATTAATATTCAACAGATATTCGGACACCCAGTCTCCCGACCAACACATAGGACCCCAAATATCCACTGCAAATCGACACCCTCAATAATTGGTTTTATTTTTGTCATATTTATTACATTTAAACAACTTGTCACAGTGATATTTATATTGGAAGTTATCAAGTGTTAAACAGATTAATATTAAACTAGGTAAAACAACTTAAGGGTTAAATGAGGCACCACTGCATTAGCTTTGCACCCCATTGTTCAGATAAAGTAACAAGTTTGATGCAGCAGAAACAGAACTATTGTCATCTTAGAAGGTCGAGGGGCTCCAGAGGTCTCTCAGGCTGGTAAAGGCAAAATCCCAGATGAAAGATATGAAGGTGAACAAGAAGCTCATTGCTCTCTTATCTTCTCCATGATAAATAATAGCTGAGACAATATGTATTATTCAAAGGTCAGATTTAGCTGAAATTATGCATTATATATAGATTTTTCCTTTTTCCCTTCTTATTCCCTGTAAAATTTATCAGAAGTGTCTCTTGTCATAAGTTTTCTCAAGTTGAGCAAGAAGTATTAAAATGAATCTGCAGCAGTTTTTTTAAAAATCCCAGAGCAAAAACTAGCTGATTAATGCCAGCCAGCCAAAAACCAGCCAGTATTATTGCTCTTCTTTGCATCCCCACAGAATCCTTTAAGCCATAGAGCATATTGTTGAATGATGTAAGAGTGAAAATGTGTTAGATGTCAGCTGTTTGATGCCATGTTGTTGCCATTCAACTACAACTTTTAACAAGGTTAGACCCAAGAGACACATAGCTACTAATTATTTATAATGTTGAAAGCAAAGGTCAGTGGCCTTTTTGCTTTAAGTCTAGCATTAACTATCCATGTCATATAAGAGCCCTTTTTTATACACAACTAGTATTTGGGAGAATGTACGGACAGTCAGGTTTAGACTTTTGCTGCAGTTTCAGGGGGGGGGGGGGGGAGTCAGAAGCAAAAATTAATCTGCTGGACATTTTCTAAATAGACAGAGTAGAAAATTTGGCAAACATTCAAGAAGAAGTCCTCAGCAAACGCTGCAGATAATTATCTTCATATAACACATTTCTGAAACATCTCTTGAACATGTGAAGAATCCAGTGCAAACATAAAAACTGCTCATAAATAAACATTCAAGTGCATATTAGGTCAGTGATAATTTTAATGACAACTGGTGTGCATTATTTTCGTATATACACATGCATAGTTCTGCAAGTTAAATCACAGTTACATTAATCCATTATGTAAGGGTTAATTAACGAGGACCCGTGCATTATACGGTTTAATGCATGATGCAGAGCCCATAACACCACAACCAGTGATGGGAATAACGGGATGAGAATATATGCCATCACTTATGGCGCAACTTTTTCAAGTAATGGGTAATCTTACTAATTACTCTGCCCATCCTTGTAATGCTGTTACCATTACTGGTGTTTATTGCCAGTGTGTTACTATAAGATGAGATTCATTTTTGTTTTCGGCAAACAGAACTTTCATCTTTGTTGGGGTTATATTGTGCAGCTGCTGGTGAGGAAGTGGAAGGATACGTGTGGACTGGAAAATAATCTGGCGTAGAAGAAGCTGGGTTTTGTTGTGGGCAGTTCTAGCTGAGAATGAAACAGCATTACACGTTTGAGCCAGAAGTTGTCTCCAGAAGACGCAACAGTGTTTCATGATGATTCTGCACATTCAAGCCATTTTTACCGCATAGCCTGTTTTCACCACTGGTGGTGATGATTGACAGAAGAGTATGATGTCAGGGAAGAAGTCAGTGTGCGCAGCCGAACACACAAACACACACATGCACAGCCTACACACAAGGAGGAGGAGGGGGGAGACAATGTTGCATCATCTATTACCCTGAGATTAGTCTCCTACATTAGTTTTTCTTATTATTATATTCTACAAAAATCACAATAACACTTTACTATGGTGGTGCCATAACAAAGTGATATAACTGTGATTTACCTTGCTGAACTACGTGTGCGCATATACCAACATAACACACACCACTTGGCATTACAAGTCTCATTGACCATGCTTTTAACAGTTTTATTGCTCGATACAGAGTCTAGGACACCACAGCGCTGCTATACACATTAAATCTGTACAATACATGGATCCGAGTTGTTTATTCCTTACCTTTTAAGATGTTTTCTTACAGTTTTTTGTGGAAGCTTGTAAAGTGGACATGGCATAGTCTGATCCACTAATTTAATTCTTAATCTTAGGTCCCTCTACATTAACTCTGCATCTATCATAGCTCAGAACCGGTTGCAATTCTTAAGATCAAGCTTTCTCTTCCTGAAATCAAAAGGCTTTGGACTTAGTCTCATCTGATTTGGAGGCTTCCCAAGGGGACCAGCATTACTCATGAAAACTTGAAACTTATTAGGATGTTAATGCACCTCATCAACCAAAAAAAACTTTGTCAAATGCTTCATTTTCTAGCATTACATCACCTCAAATCCAGCTGTGTGTATCTTCAAGCCACAACTGAATCCAGAAAACAGGCCAAGTTATCATCTAACCCTATAAAGCCAAACATATCGTATTTGATTCATACAGTTTCTGAGACATTTTTCATCATTTTATGGTAAAAAACTTGGCTCAAAACCCTGAAGTATACAATATGTCTTCTGCCACCTAATGGATATCAGGAAGCATAAGACTACACAAGGGATGGGTACTGAAACCCGGTATTAAAACGGCCCCAGGGCAGACTCTGGCGGTCTACTTGGGCCGATAAGCTTCTGCCTTATCTGACCTGCCCTTTTGATTGGCAGGTGCCAGATATCCGGGAGAACGAGACCTAGCGTAGCACAACCGCAGTTTTTTGCCACTTGCCCGAGGACAGTTCGACACGGAGTGGAATCGAACCGCCAACCTCCTGTTTAGTAGGCGACAGCTCTATCCACTGAGCCAGAGCTCAGCTCACAGCGTCCTGCTCCGCGCCTCGGTGTCAGCCATTTTTGGGTTTTCTGGCCGTCACAAGACTCGTGATGCTGCCAAGATGACGAAGGAAGGAACCACCCAATGTGCATCACTTCAGCTCATCAGAATCCTATGTGTCACGTGGTTTTAGGGTTTGTCCATTCCTTTTCCAGTCTATGCTCCCACCACTAGGCGGCGGTAAATAGCCCAGTAGTTGCTCAACTATCTCCAATAAGCAGGAAAAGCCTCAGCTAGCTGCTAGACTGTAGCGAAAGTTATGAATATAAGTTTTTAAACTGAGACAAAATTCGTATTAAACCCCCTAAATAGCAAAAATTCAGCACAAAAACAATCCAGTTCGTTAATCACGGTTTCATAACAGAGGTAGTAACAAGGCAGGTCCGCGAAGTTTATATATACTGTTTGCGAAGTTGCCAGTGTTGTGTTGTCCCTGCCTTCCACCCTGTAAGAGCCAGGATAGGCTTCAGGCCCCTTCCCTTTTCCCCCTCTTTAATTTAAAAAAAATGTATCGAAAAGAGTACAGATAAAGTACCGAAAAGTAGTAGTATTGACAAATCCTTAACAACCCCCATCCCTAGACTACACTACAATAATTTTGACACATGACATGGTTCTAAATGGTAAATATACTCAAAAACGACATCAAATTTTCTGAAAGGGTTTATAGGGTTAAAGTTTAGGGAACATGTCTGGTGAAACTAAATGTTCTTACTCCTGTGTTAGGTGTGGATGTGAGACTTGTGGTAAAAGGCAAACTAAAACATCCATGAACTATTGCATTCCCACCCTGTTGCTATGTTGCTGATTCATTTTCTTTGTAAATATGTGAAGTGCATAGGAGTTTGTGAATGTAAAACCATGGCTGCTTTCATGAGTAGCTCCATGTCTCTGAATGGTCATAAAACCAACAAATGGTTGAATAAATGTGCTAGCTCACAGTACTGTTTAGTCCCCTTTGCTAACTTTCCACACAGTTTATGCATGAAGTTTGCAATAAAATGTGTTTATGGGCCAAAAGCAAACACAACACAGAAATCTGAAACTGATTTACTTCCCACTTAAGAACCAGACTTGTGCCCTTTTTGCTTTGGAACAACCTTGATTTTCAATTTTAGTCTTTTTGCAAAGTCAATATCATATTTGGCTACGTTAATAAAACAAAAGTGGACCAAACAAGTTCAAACATTTCCATGGCTGTGTCCCGCTCAGAAAAACAAACTGCATACACTTACCTAAGCTCACTGAGTTTTTAGTAAAACCAAAAAGGATAAACTTTCCCTCACAAATAAATTTAATCTTCCAAGTAACATCTCAGAGACACATACAGAAACTAAGTGCTGTGTTCTGGGAGGTAGTGGTTGATCACTTGTTCCTTCTGGCACAAACAACTGCTTAATAATGTGTAAACCTTTGCTGGAAGACTTTGGTCAAACCAGGAAATTTGGGAACTTTAACTTGAATTTTTAAAAAAAGAAAGAAAAAAAAGAAAGTTTTTACAAGTAAGTGTCCAAGACTAATGAGTAAACTGGGTTCTTTTTGCATGAAAATATTTAAACATTAAGGTGATTACAACAACAGTTTAAAACTGCATTCAGAAACATGTCCTGTCTACAATCTAAGTAAATACAGGAACATACGGATATTCTCACTCTGAAAGTTATGTTTGAATAGTTTTGATTGATTTTATGATTTAAGGCTTTGCTTATGCTGTTCTCACTGCTTTTTACGTTTTGAGACTTGTCATAGAGAAATCTGATGAACTTCTCTACTCGGCTATGTTTTTGGTGAGATTAAGCAAAACCTCATCATAAACAGCCTCAGCCTGGAGCTGTTATCTGACTGCTTCGTGCTCTGACACTTTGATGGTGTTTACATGTAATGCTGCAATATAATGATTCTATGAGGGCGATTCATCTGTATTATGCATGCTGCTGGCATGGAAATACAAAACAAACCACAGCTTGCAGACAAAAATTGTAAGATTTCCGCTGTTCAAATAATTCCACAGTGAGGGCCAAGTTTCATTTATATGTTTCTGCCATTGCTACAAGCTATTTCACTATGTGATGTGACTGGACATGCATACAAACATTATCAGATAAGTGTTAGTCCGTCCATTCCAGAAATGGAGAATTTTATATACGTATAAAACTTTGGAACATACACATATACAGCTGATAGTGCAGCTTGGGGAAGTGTGTCTCACTTTCCAAAGAAGCCAGCTCTTCAGCCAGTCAGTCATTCACTCAGTGACACTGTTCAAACAATCAGCATCCCTGTCCAAACATGTTAATCCACCCACTTCATCATTATTCCCATGGACGATGGCTGCTGTCTGCCACAGCACTTCTGGATCCTCCCCAGGCACACACACTCATGCATACACACAGGAGTGTCAGCACTTTCAGCAAGCCTCTTATAACAAATATCCCTTTTTTGCATATTCAAATGGGACACTTATCCAATAACGCTGCTGGGACTTTGCTTATGTGGAAATATGGGTGGATTTGATCTCTGTATATAAAATAAGCAGGGCTGTTAGGGGACAATAAAACTCTGCGGTTTTGTTCCTAAAATAAATAGCTTGCATAAATAGCAAGAAAATACAGTATTTTAAGCATGCTGTCTGTTTTACATAAATGCTTATTTTTGCTTCACTGATGTTACAGAAGTCACTGTAACTGTGATTATAAGCAGTTCAATGCAGAATGCTAACATCTGTTGTACTAATGCTGAAGTTTGAAAATGCAGCCAGATATAACATAAGTCATTTGAAATGTCTGCTGGAGAGACCATTACAAGCCACAGCTGTGAAAGAGGCTGCTTACTATTGATACTACGTTCTGTGTGAGGAATCGATAAACTTTATGTGCTTTTCATGATGATTGCAGGAACATATGTACTGCAGTTTAAAAGACTTGCATCTATGACATTATTTGGGACTGTTATTGTTCGTCTGAGGTACACTGCAGTGGTTGATGCAAAAAACACAACTTCTTGCCATCAGGATGTGAAACAAAGATGTGGCTAGATTGCCTTTGACATTGAACACTACTTGACTTCTCTTCCAATCAGACACATGTCGATATTAGCCCCTCTCCACTGATCTTGTACCCAAGTCATAACATTGTGAGGCGCATTGGTGTAAAGATGACTTGTGTCAGTTATTATCCATGATGACACATGTAGTGTCTGAAAACAGCTTTTGGTATTTATTGCTTATTAAAAACCAAACTGGGAACGAAAAAGGATTTAGGACATTTCCTTACATTTGGATTAATGAAGTTTTACATGATACCTGGCAGGCTAAAGGACTCCAGAGATATTGTGTGGGTTATATGTAAAAGACAGATATTTTTTTTTCTGATATTCCTGTTTTACAAGATTTCTTTAAATCATAAAACTCAGAACAAGTTGGGACACCGTGTAAAATTGAAAAGGAAACACAATGCCAATTAATTGAGAATCAATTCATAAACCTATATTTTATGTAAAATGGAACATAGACAACATATCAAATTCTAAAAGCAAGAGATTTTATTAACTGAAAATATAATTATATCTTTTGCAAGGGTTGGAAAAGTAACCCATGCAAAAGGGGTTACTTTTCCAACCCCTTTTGGATGTATACTATGTAACAGAGTGGTTACAAAGTGGTAGAGACTGATTACAGTCCAGACCCTACACAGAACATGTTGTCATTTTCAGGCTGTTGTTAAAAGAAAAGGGAATCTTACACTAATTTTGAGAATGGTTTCATTTTTAGTACAATACTTCTCAGATATAAATTCTTAAAGATCAAAAATACTTATTCCATTTGAAAGACAGTCTAAAAATGCATCAATTAGGTTTTTAAAACACACAAAGCAGAACTAGATGGTTGTAATTTTAAATCTTATTAACATGTACCTACAGCAAACTACAGTAGGCCTATGTTGCTTTATAGAAAAAAAAAACTTGAGAGATTTGAGAAATCCACAGTGGAAAATCTCTACAGGGAAAATCGCTTCATGTTACGCACATCTGCTGATACAGTGAAGAGAGCAGCGCCAACAGACATCCATAAATTTATCAACACCATTCATGAATCATAGATCACATGTGTCTGTAATCCCAAATCCTACCGAGCAACAGCAAACATTCATTCAGCTGAGTTGAGCTGTTTGTGTAGCTGCCAGTGTTGGAAACGATGACTCTTTGTTGCAAAACCCACTGTGGCAATTCAGCCAGGCCCCGCGAGACGACTTGAAGGGAAGCAGATTTTACCTCGCGGATCAGCACAGTGGTTTGCGTACATCTGGAGTGACAGCTGTAAGCTTGTATGTGCAAATTTGTACAAAATGAAGGGGTTTAATGTAACATTTCCACAGCACAAGGCTTTAGACTTCTGTGAATAAGCTATGCTGGTGTGGGGGAAAAAAACACTGCTTGGGGGGAAGCAAAGGTTCAGTCAGCTGTATAATGTGTCCTTGCACAAGCAAAGGAGCTTGGATCCACTTCCTTGATGAATACTTTTTATACCAGACTACGGTCTCTGTAATTCTACTGTAGGTGGTGATACGTGGGTGCAAGCCAAAGAAAGGAGAAGAAAGTAGGTGAGGGAAAGAAAATGGAATCATGGGGGAGTGAGAAAGAAGGAAGCAAGGAAATGCAGACAGTATTATCAATAAAAACCAGCGAGGTTCCTCGCTGTGTGACCTTGTGGGTATAAGCTGATTTTTCTGTGGTTTGGCTTTCTGCAGTGCCTGCCACCAAAGAGAATTATTAAAGTGACTTTGCAAAATGCTGGCAGCTCTACCTGACACATAGATAAATAACACTAAACCACAATACTGAAAAAAAGGAGAAACTGTTCTTTTCCATCCACTCAGGTGTAATTAAAAGTCCATTATTCTTGCTGTTTTATCAAATATTTAAAGTATGATTCTGATAAATTATTTCAAAGTTGTGTTGGTGTTAAATTAGCCATCAGCTGATGGTGTGTAGTTTGCTCATTTTGATGTCTGCTATAACAATTTATACCTTTCATAAAGTAGCATTGTTTGGCTTTTACTCACCTCTGCAACTTCATCATCTTATTAGATGCTTTACATTGTCCTGCTTATTTTTTTCTTCCCTGAGAACAAATTGAAGATAAAGCATTGCATATCAGTGCCCAAATTAGCATTAGGTAAGACCTGCCTCTGTGCTACATCTGGCAGAGTCATTTTTGAAACAGTGGGTCCTTTATTTCAGAGGCAGACACTGCTGGCTGAAATTACAGTAACAGTTTTATCAGCTGTAGCTAGCTACCATTAATTAAAGTAAGCTCCATAACTCAGGCAGAGATTTTTGGAAAAGTACATGTCTGGATGGCAGTTTTATGTCTCCAGCTGAAACAGTTTAAATTAAGAGCTCTGTTAAAGAGACTCACATCAAAAACAGGCAACATAGGCCTTCATTTGGGGCGGGTCTCATGCTGGCAGCACCTCGCCTATTCAAAGAAAAGGAGCTTTCTTTGTGTGTTTAAGATTTTAAAGGATCATTTTAAACCCATACTATTCTCTTCTCTAACCCTGAGGGTCAGATGCTATACCAGAACACCAAATCAAAGAAATCAGTCTCTAAAACAAGTAAAGCCTCAAATTTAGTGATAAAATAATTATAAAATGTCAAAAAAGATATAAAAAATGTTCTAAGTGACAAGAAACAAACTTTTTACTCTCAACTATCAACAGGGAATTACAATGAAATCACATTTAAGTAGTAGCACTCCACCAAGCCATAGAGCGACTCACCTGAGACAAATCCAAAAGGTTAAACAGCCCATCCAGAACCCTCTATATTTAGAATCTATTGAAACACCTGATTCAGAATATCAACATGATCTGGGTCAAAAAATTTCATGTTTTATCTTTTAACTGGAAGATGGCTCATTGTGGTGTTTTATAATGTTCTGACATAGAGGTGATGAGAACAATTAAAAAACAATGGATTATCTGTTTTGATGTAAATTAGTAGTACTGGTGAATGGTGAACATCTTAGTTAGATGATATAGACTGTAAGAAATAAAAAACACTGTTCCGTGGGTGGAATCATGTTTGCTGTGATTGTATAGCTGCAGTGACTTCATCAATCATCAAGTGATGTCATTTACCTCCAAAGACATAAAACTTAATTTCTCCAAACTTTGTCCAAAACTGACTCCAAATGTTCGTTAAGTGAGTGTATAATGCCGATGTATAGCGACCATGTGGCTTTCAGCTCTTATATACCTGCATGTAATTATTGAACTGGATGTTCGATGAATGACTTTTTAATGTGAATATGTCATTCATTACCTATAAGTATGATAAAAGGTGTGTAGTTAGCCAACAGCTGTTGCCCTGCAGATTTGAGATATTTTCTGTTAGATGGAGGACTCACTAACGGGCTTGTGCGGAACTCAAAGTCAGTTAAATGAAGAGATCCATTTACTTTGAATAGCCCTGCCACATGACTACTAAGTGTAAACCAACACCACACTACATTAACAAACAAGTCAGACTGAAATATGTCAGAGCAATAGATAAATTCTCAGTTCACTGATGATGGAGTTCGTTTGCATTCTGACCCTCCCTTTGTCTCTCAATTATTTCATCCACAAAGATCAAACAGATGCAATAACAAATGAATTTAAAAAGAGTTTTTTTTATGCCTACAAAGATGCATTTGAATTAAATGTGTCTACATTCAATAATCTGTCACCAAGCCACCAACATAGAAAAGCAACATTAAAGGAGAATTTTGCTTTTTTTTAACCCTGGGGTCTGTTTTCATCTTTCCTTTCAAACATGTGAGTGATGGAGAAAGGAATTTTCAAAATAGCTCCAGTATTTAGCCGGGCACGCAGCTAGCAGCACAGCCAATGATAAGTAGGCTATTGGGCAACTCGCCCCACGTCGAAGTTCGCCCTAAAAACATGTTTTTTTTCCACACTGAAGTGCTCGAGTAATATTAAAGTAGCAACAGAACAATTAGTAACTGATCAGGTTTAGTTTGATGGTTTTCTTGCCCTGCCCCATAAGCTACAGGCTAATGCTGATGTTATCATAACAACCAGAAGCATTCAGTCACATACCTCCACTAACCTGATCCTTCAGCGGTTAAAAATTCCTGAATCCAAATTACTCCACTATCAGCTGGTCCAAGTGGTCTGCAAATTGTTTCATTTTACGACAGTGCCGTCTGGCCTGTGGAAGTTACAGGTTCAGCTCCCACAAGTGGCCAAAAGTTACATGGTATTCATTGAAGAAGGAGGCCAATTTCTCTAGATATAACATTAAATCTGCTGATACAGGTACAAATGGTTTAATCCAGTATATTTGATTGCTCTAACCTTTGAAATTACCATCAAATCGAGTCAGTTTTTTTCTTTATTTTAATGTTTGAAGAAACTATTTTTTTAGATACAGTAGCTGACCTTTTCTTTCTTTAAATAAGCATTAGTCTGTCACTCTTCTATATTTCACTTTTTTTTAATCAAACTTAAATAGATATAAGTTCTTAATGTTTTTTTTTTGTTTTACCACAAAGATCTTCAAACCATATGTGGAAAAACTCCACTGAACATCAAACCTCAATCGTGAATTGAACAATTTAAACGCTCCGTTTGTAAAGGCAGAATTTGTAATAATTTTTTGCAATTTGTAACAATTTTTTCGAACACCAGATGGCAATAATGAGTAAAACCACAACTTTGCCACTTTCACAAAACACCACACGGTGGCAGTAGTAAACAAGTCTCTCCACCCCTCCACCCCTCCACCCCCAACCCCACAGCAGCACCGCTGTCATCTCGACCGTAAGCAAGACAGGAGTTTATTTACGAGCTGTGACAACAACCAGTTTGTCACCCTGCAGTGAACTGGTAAGTATCCTAACTGTTAACACAACGGCAGCTTCTGCCTCCCGTGGAAGATGATCATTATCTACTGTTTACATGTAAAATAACAATAATAATAATAATATAGCGTAACGGCGCTAGTAAGCTAAATGC